>JASVEL010001580.1:0-204176 GCA_032618575.1 Nicotiana noctiflora | reverse complement strand
TTCTGTGTTCTATTAGGACCCTCGGAAGCCTGGAGTTTAATTCTTATAGAATCGATAAGCTCCTGTATTGCAGTCTTCAGATGCCAGCATTTTTTGAGTGTCATGCCCTAGGTTTCCTGAACAATATTCACAATTAACAGATTGGTCTTGGTTCCTCGGTGGTGGATTAGGGATTTTAGTTTCTATGGGGTTTAACATCCCGAGTAGGCTTAGTCTATGGAAAAGACTGGTGTATGACTCACCTAAGGGAGTAAATGTTTTCTTCCTTTGTGTCCTGTCATTCTTGACTCCAGGATTAGGGCGGAAATTTGTTCCACCGGGATTTTTATATGTTTTGGATGGTGGGTATGTGTTCTGAGTGTGGTAAATACTTTGAGGTGCTGGAGTACGCTATGAAGTAGGGGGTGGTGGGTAAGTTTGAGCATGATGTACAGAAAATTATGGAACAGGAGGAGCATAATAGTGTTATGGTGGGCCATATGGTGTTGGTGGGTAGGGTTTATGTGGGCGAGGCTGATGGCAGTATGGATTGGGACTCCTGGACCAAGACGTCCCTTCTACGACTGCCACCTCTTCCTTCTTCTTTTCCCGGGAGCTCCACCTGTGCCTGTTTGGATCGCCTGGTTCGTAGCTTTTATTGTTGAATAGCTCATAATTTTGTTCGATCTTAACCCTTCCTCAACCAAGCTTCCCATTTTAAATATCTCGTTTAATGTTTTCCCAATGGCAGATACTAAATGCCCATAGTACTTTGGTTCCAAAGATTGCAGAAAATAGTCTACCATCTCTCCCTCATTCATAGGTGGGTCTACCCGAGCAGGTTGCTCTCAACACCTAAAGCTATATTCTCGAAAACTTTCTCCCGGCTTTTTCTCCATCTTTGTCAATGTCAGCCTATATGGAACACTTTCCAAATTGTACTGGAAATATTTGCAAATGCCTGAGCCAGGTCATCCCAAATAAACCACCAGGTATGGTCTTTCCTGGTATACCATTCAAGAGCTGAACCACTAAGACTTTGGCTAAAGTAAGCCATGAGCAACTTATCTTTCCCACCGGCTCCACGTATCTTGTTGCAGAAGCCCCTTAAATGTGCTACCAGGTCACCATGACCATCATATAGATCGAATTTTTGCAGCTTAAATCCTTCTGGCAGCTGCACTTCAGGGAATACACATAAATCCTTGTAAGCTACGCTTACTTGACAACCCAAGCCCTACATGTTCCGGAATGATTGCTTAAGGCTTTTCATATTTCTGGCCATCTATTCCTGCTCAGGATTTTTAGGTGGTTTCTCTTCTTCAGCCATGTCAATGAGAGGGGTATAGGAATTGTGTTGTCGGAAAGTAGGTTCCGGGGGATAATAATGATTGTCTTGGACGTGGAATAATGGTTCGCTGGATGATTTGTGCAAAGTAGCTGGTGGTTGGGCCACATATACAGGAGCAACATGTGGTGGTGGCGGCGGAATTTGTTTAGGGATTAGAGGTGGATGTGATGTGGTTGCATACTAAGGTGAGTATGTGGGATAAGTTTGTCACGCCCCAAATTCAAGGGACATGGCTGGCACTCGACCGAGTATCCCTAGTCAAGTGGACCTGGGTGCCTTTCTTATGCCACGTGTTACCCCTTGTCACACCTCCCTTTTTACTACCTTTTTGATTTTCCCCGACTGGGAGAATAAGGAATACCTCGATAATTATAAATACCCCGGGAAGGGATATAATAACAACGAGGAAGGTGTTTTTCCAATTTAAGGACAATCGGTTCGGGATTTTATTAAAATTTTCAGAGTCGCCCTTGGGAAAATAATGGTGACCCAAGTCACCGGTTAATCCCGAATACGAGGAAATTGACTCTGTTTAATAGTCCACGCAACAGGAAATCCGGATAAGGAATTCTGTTAACTTGGAAGAAGGTGTTAGGCACTCCCAAATTCCGTGGTTTCTGCACGGTCGCTTAACTGTCATTCTTGATTTTAATTGATTTCACTATATGCTTTTAAACAAAGTGTGCGTGTTTTGCTTTAAATATTTTATGAGTTGCGACGTCGCGAAAATGTATGTCGAGTCACACCGCAACCAGTACGCCTGTGAATTTTAACAAGTTTTGGCTTCGCCGAGATTTAGGATTTGACTCACATTAGATGTGCACTCACATTAGGAAAGTATATTTTAAAATTGCGCCTATAGCGTCTAACGGCTTGTTATTCTTTTGGAAAGACCGTGGAATTTGCTAACGATCTACCCGATTCTATCATATTAGTAATGTATTTATTTGGGGCCCCATTTATTCATTTTCATACGAGGCTCGTCCCATTCGATTTTTATAGTCCAATCCTAGCAAACAACTATATTTTCTATCATTGGTTTATCCTTAATAATTTGATTATAATTTCAGAAGTAAGTCCAGGCCTTATCCTTTTATATTGCTGGGCCTGGACGTTTGGGCTCGTATTCAGCAGACTGATTTATGTATCTAGGTTTCAGAAACCCAGAATGTACTGAAATCATTTATCAGAAGCCCAATTATTGATCTAATTGAATCCAGGCCTGTGTTATTCGTTAGGCCCAGACCAAACGAGACATAGAAGGAGAAACAGAAACATAAATTCATTATATACACGTATTTGGAATAAGAAAGAGAATAAACTCAAATTATATTTATTTATGAAGATGAAACAATAGTACAGGACTAAGAGCATCAATATAAATCATAACTATCTAACATTAATTAAATCTAAATAACATACTATTTTTCTTCACATTTTTTATCAACTCATTACTTAATTACTTAAACAGAATTTTTATCAATTAAAATAAGAGATTATCACTTGACTACCTAAAATAGAATTATTACTTATTATATCTACCAATCAAAACTTGTATTCCTCTTAGTGTAATTATCGAATGCTAATTATAATACAAATAGTAGACTGATTGTGTAATCACATCGATCAATCTTATACTATTAGCTACAGATTTTAAAATCATGCAACCTACAGTTGTTACTGAACTCTAAAAGTGAAGAGGTAGATTAAAGCTATGTTAATGACCTTATTATAATTGTTTAATTACTGTTATTATATGCCTGTTATGAATCCGTTTTTAAAACTATGTAAGTTAGTTTAAACTAATTAACCTACTGTTAAACTAAGCTAAGTCTAGGTGATTACGATTACTGCTACTACTATAATCGACATACTACTCTATTACATTGTTTTCAGTATCAGCTCATGCTTCATATGTATTAATTATACATTTAGTTCCTATTGAATTACATAATATCTACTTGTATGCTAAAAATGAAAACGAATAACAGAAGCAATTCTCAAAAATCAATTCAATTCATTCATTTCTTCAAATTGACTGCAGTGACATGTTGGAGTAGCAGTTGTGCACCTGATTCAGCATAAGAACTTTATGAGTCTAAGGGGAGCAAATGAGAAGAATAATTAGTTGATCACATCAGCAAAGCAACAACAGTAGAAATGAATCAATACAACAAACACAGTTTAAATCAACACAGTCGAACAGAGATTTCAAGCTCAGAAAATAGCAATCCAATAACAGAACTTGAAGAAAACCTGTAGAAACCCAGCAAATAGGAGATAACAGAGGATTCCTAGTTGATTTCCAAAATAATGCTCGACAAATACCCAGAAATTACTCTTAGAATATGATAGTTTTACTCTCAATTTCAGAAGTATTCTCTGAATTCTAAAAATCCAGCCCTTATTCAGGCTTAATTACACCCTATTTATAGTTGTGAGTGGTGAAATTTTGAGGAGGAAATTTGAAAATCTTATTTTTAATTCCCTTCCCTTAATTCTTATATTTACTACACTTTAGTACTATTTTCAGATTCAAAAATGCATTCCAGCCTTTGCTGGAAGGTTCTAGGGGGATCTATTGGCTTCTATTAGGGGCCTATTACTATAGTACCCTCACTTTCTAAGGTTATTAACAACTAAGCCTTTTTGGTGGGTCTATTATACCCTTTGTTTTGTGCATTATTGCAGAAATACTAGGCTTAAATATCTGATTTTGTCCCTATAGGCTCTATTAAATCTACAATTATGATATTTTTCATTCCTTTTATACCCCTAGTTTTATTTAGTACTATCTAAGGTCTGGGTGTACAATTTTTATGCATTATTTAACTACTGGCCAGTTATTGTAAGTCATTTAAGACTTAGCCAGACTTGATCCATAATTTCTTTTAGTTTTGACCTCTTTTAAGAGGTACCCTTTTATTACTATCTATTTTAATTGAATTGTAGGACTAGCCTACTTATTTTCTAAGTCTAAACCTTTTTAGATTTAGCTAGTCTAGTATTTGGACATGGCTTTGCGATATTAGTCACTTTTGTTATTTAGAATTAAATTCAGTCTTACAGAACTTAGCCATTTAAATTTAAGCCCAATATTACAGAATTGGCCATTTTCAGAATTAGCCACTCCTTAAACTATTTCAATTGTAGCCATTTTTATGTCATTTTCATTTTTTAACCAATTAACAAACCTAAACATTAGTCAATTATCTCGTTGCCAATTTATCACAGCTATAACCAATACCCCCTAAAGCATAATAAGACTAATTGTAGTCTAGAACATGAATTTATCACAAATATAGCCTTCTTATAGCCACAATCAGAAACCATTTATCATCTAATCAAAACTTAGAGAGAAATTTGATAATGGTTGAATTTCAATTAAACAACTCACAACCCAGATCCAGGCATAGTTTAACAAATTAAACATGAAAAAACATATGCAGAATACATTCATGTTTAAACTCACAAAAAACCTTAAAAAGGCTTGAGTATACTAGTCAAGTGTAATAAACAGGATTAACAATAGACTAGTGAAGCATGTTATTAACTAAGCTAATAGAAACTAATTATAACAAGAATCATAAAAGATAAAATGAAGAGAACATGAATAAAATCTAACAGGCAAACAGACTAATTTCAAAGAAACAAAATACAACAGAAAATAACAAAAATCATGCTCATCAACCAAAAAACAGAAAAACAGAGGGATGGGGACTTAGCTCGCAGGATATGTCTCCTAAGCTTCCCCATTTTGTTTCCTTTTCTTGTTCTTTTTTCTTTTTCTTTTTCTTTTTCTTTTTTGCAGTTCCATACTTCAAGATTTGAAGTCTTTTATTTCCGATCAAACTTATTTTCATGGTTTTTGGGTAGTGAAGAGTGTTAAAGACAAAGAGGTGTGTTTTGGAGTGGGGGTGTTATTTGGTGGCTTACCGGAGTTAGGGTTCCGGTGGCCTATTCTTGAAGATTCGAAGAGTTTGAATGAGATTCGAGGGAAAACAAGTATACGGGGTTAAATATCTATGCAAGGTGGTCTAATGGTGTAAGTTTGGATGACTGTTTCTTAGTTTGGTGGTCACCGGAGAAAAGTCCGGTGACCGGAATTTCAAGAATAGGTTTCTTTTGGGGTTTCAGGGTGGTTTGGTGTAGAGAAGGAAGAAAAAAAGGGTTTGGAGGGTGGGAGTGTCCAAAGATGGCCATGGAAGTCGGCCAGTCTCCATGGCCGGTGAAGAGAAGAAGAAAGGAGATGAAGATGATGAAAGGCGGCTAGGGTTTGTGAAGATTGGAAATGGTTGGTCTCTGAAGAGACAAGCCTTATATACCCTCAGTTGTTCAATTGATCCTGGCCTTTAGATCATCTTTGATCTACGGCCAGGATCCAATGTCCTCAAATGATGACGTTTAGTGTTAAATGGAGACAGATTGATCTCCGTTAGATCTTTATAGATGGACGGCCCAGATTAACTTATTGAAACTGCATCGTTTGAGTTAATCTTAGAGATTCGAAATGGACCGTGTGATTAAATACATGGATGGTCAGGATTGAGTATTATATAATAATTGGACCAGATTTTTTAAATCCTCTAGGCTGATATGTTTTTGGGCCTAGTCATTTGGCCCAGTTTTTTGTATTTTTTGTGTATTTCATGTATTTTAATTATTTTTGTGTATTTTCTTGCTGTATTTTATTTTCTCTTTTTATATTTTTTTTCAATTACTCAAATTCATTTAATTTCCTATTTTCTCTAACTTTTCTTATATTTTTTGCTATTTTTCTTTAATTTCTGGTATTATTTGTATTTTTCCTAATTTTTCTTTTAATTCCTTTATTTTTTGACATTTTATACTTAACATATTTTTTAATTTTCTAATTTTCATTTCTAATTGTTCAAATACACTTTATTTCAATCAAGACATGTAATTGCAAACAAAAATATTATTTATTTAATTTTTGGAATATCTTTGCTTAGGGCAAAAATCACGTGCTCACAGCTGCCCCTCTTTGCGCAGGAACACGAAGAGTTTCAGTGCAAAGACAAGTGAGCAATAATGAGAGATTTTTGCCCACTAGCATATTCCGTGAGAAGCATTTTGAAATCCTTTTGACCGCACCCTGCCTCAGAGGTTGCCTACATATCCTAGGCTAAACAGGAATCAGGTCAGTGTAGTTCGGGAAGGTCTGGTAGTTTGAAACTACCAAGACTTTGCTGCTGCATTGCTATTTCTATGACCACTGACTTACACCTTATTACACGAGGGATAAAATGTAAAATGAATAAGCTATTTTAAGCTATAATCCTATGAATTACAATGATTCCTATCTACTTCTTGTCTTCTTATTCTTCCTTGATTTTCTTGATTTTCCAACTCTTATGCTATCATCCTTCTTTTTATGTTGGTTTTTGATTTTCTTTCTCTTGCCTCTGATATATTTCTTCTTTCCTTTCGGTGTGGCTTCCAATTGTACTCCTTGCTTTCAGGTTGATACCTGCTTAAAACAAAACAAAACAACAAAACTTTTCCTCTGCCCCAGTATGGGCTTTTCTCGTGTTACGGTGTTACTCATGTTAGATAAAATGAATTAAAATTTACAGAAATTAAAATTGCAGAAATGTATTCCCTTTTTATATAGGTGGGCGCCTGAACAGAAATTAAAAATTGCAGAAATATATTCCCTTGTCATACAGGTGGGCTCCTGAAATGAAATTAAAAATTGCAGAAATGTATTCCCTTGTTATACAGGTGGGCGCCTGAACAGAAATAAAAATTGCAGAAATGTATTCCCTTGTTATACAGGTGGGCACCTGATGCATGAAAATGAAATGCTGAAAAATATTCCTTTGTTATCTAGGTGGGCGCCTGATGCATGAAAATGAAATGCAGAAAAATATTCCCTAGTTATCCAGGTGGGCGCCTGATGCATGAAAATGAAATGCAGAAAATATTCCCTTGTTATCCAGGTAGGCACTTAATGCATGAAAATGAAATGCAGAAAAATATTCCCTTGTTATCCAGGTGGGCGCCTGATGCATTGAAATGAAGTGCAGAAAAATATTCCCTTGTTATCCAGGTGGGCGCCTGATGCATGAAAATGAAATGCAGAAAAATATTCTCTTGTTATCCAAGTAGCCCGATGCATGAAAATGAAATGCAGAAAATATTCCCTTGTTTGATAACTGGGGTATGCGTTTTTGGAAAGATGATACCTTCGTGCAGTTTTTGGGAAATATTCTTGCTTGACCGAGTGAATTCTCCTCTACGGATTCCTCCTTTTATTGCTGTACTTCTTTTTTGTGTTTTTCTTTTCCCTCATTGGTCACGTTCACTTTAAAGTGGTTAGTGAAAATTTGAATCTTGTTGTTCCTATCTAAATCAGAGAACAATCTTATTAGTTATAAAATGCTGGCAACTGGCATTTTGCTGATTTTTGCTTCCATTGCCTTCCCCTTTTGCTTTATTCTGCTATGCAACCTTTCACCAGATTTCCTTTGTAATCTCCTTTTGTCTTTATTTTGTTTTTTTTCATTTTCTTTGATTGTCGTCCTTCTTTATTTTCTCTCTCTTTCTCTTTTCTCTCCTTTTTTTTTTCCGACCCAGCGTTATTTCACCTCTTAACATGAGAAGCTGGTAGTTAGCCTTCAATGGGAAAATTCGTTTTTTAATCAATGAAATGCAGAAAAATATGAATTTCAAAAAGGGTAAGGGTAATTTGGAGTAGTGACAGAACTTATCTGGGTATGAAGGCTGATTCCTCTGACCATGCCATGTATTTAAACTCCGACACAGTCTGTCCAATCGAATTGTCATTATCTCAACTCCAACTTTCTTTCAACCCAAACCAATCTTGTTTTTTTGTTGTTTTTCTTTTTCCTCAAAATAGTTCTCATAGTCGCCTTACGATGCCGGTTAAGGTTTTCACCCATAAGACTCTCTCATTTATTTCTCTCCAACTCACCAACGCCTTACAGTGCTGGTTAAGGTTTTCACTGATAAGACACTCTCATTTTTATTCTTTCAGTCTCTCAATCGCCTCACGGTGCCGGTTAAGGTTTTCACCGATGAGACTCTCTCATTTCATTTTTTTTTCTTTTTGTTCTTTTTGTTTATTGAACCACCGGTACTGTCCATGCCTTGTTTTCCTTTACTCTCTTGGTATTGTCATTTTCTTGAAATTGATTAAAAGGTCTTTCTTTGGACCGTAATGTGGCTTTGGATAGGTTTAAAAAGAAGGATATAAAAGCTCTAAATTTACGAGGGTTCAAAATATTTACAACTCTCGGAATTATAGAACATAACTTCTGCCCTAGTTTCAATATGTGGGGAATTTTGAATTTTTCCTTTATTGTGACTGAACCTCTGTGAGGCTACGTATGTACCATTTCGGGATCAAGTCAAACGTAGTTCAAAGTATGTTCTGTATTCATTGTTGCATTTTGACTTTTTCCCGATTCTTTTGTCTTTCGTATGCATTTTTCTTTTGTTTGCATTTTCTTTTTCACTTCTTTTTTTTCTTTTGTCTCCTTTTTAATCATTTTTTTCCATTCTTATTTTTTTACTTTTTCTCTAACATCATGAAGAAATTCCGAGAGAGGGGTATGAAAGAATAGAACAAATAAGGCTCAAAGGGGATGTCAATTGATAAAGTGTTTGGATAGAGAATAAAATGCCTTCATCATTTCAATTCCAAAATCACGACAAATACAATTATAATGAAAAGGAATCATACATAATATCTCTTGACTGCATCTAAATTGATAGCAGTCTCTGCACATTTTCCTTCAACATCTGTCAGATATAGGGCTCTATTGGACAACACCCGTGATACCATGAACGGTCCTTGCCAATTTGGTGCAAATTTGCCTTTCGCTTCAGCCCAATGCGACAGAATACGCCTCAATACCATTTGACCCACTTCAAATTTCCGAGGACGTACCTTCTTATTATATGTTCTGGCCATTCTTTGCTGATATGATTGCCCATGGCAAACTGCTGCTAATCTCTTTTCGTCAATCAAATTCAATTGTTCCAATCGAGATTTTACCCATTCATCATCATGGATCTCAACTTCACCTATGATTCGAAGAGATGGTATCTCGATTTCTGCGGGTATAACAGCCTCTGTTCCATACACCAATGAATAGGGTGTGGCACCAATCGAAGTACGTACGGTTGTGCGATAACCCATAAGAGCGAAAGGTAACTTCTCATTCCATTTCCTTGACTCTTCTACCATTTTTCTGAGAATCTTCTTTATATTCTTATTTGCAGCTTCTACTTCTCCATTTGCTTAGGCATGTAAGTTGTAGAATTACGATGCAGGATTTTGAATCTTTAACATGCTTCTGCCATGAGATGACTGTTTAGATTTGCACCATCGTCTGTGATAATTACATTAGGAATTCCAAAGAGGTATATGATATTATTATGCACGAAATCCACCACCGCCTTCTTCGTCACTACCTTTAATGTCTTTGCCTCCACCCATTTGGTGAAATAATCAATCGCGACCAAGATAAATCTGTGTCCATTAGATGTTGCAGGCTCTATTAGTCCGATGACATCCATGCCCTAGGCAACGAATAGACAAGGTGCAAACATTGTGTGCAATTCATAGGGTGGATAGTGAAACAAATCTCCATATACTTGACATTAATGGAATTTCCTCAGATATCTAATACAATCACGGTCCAAGGTGAGCCAATAATATCCTACTCTCAGTATTTTCTTTGCTAGAATGTATCCGCTCATATGAGGTCCGCAAGCTCCCGCATGTACCTCAGTCATAATTGTGTCAGCTTGTTGCACATCTACATATCTTAATAGCCCCAAATCTGGTGTTCTTTTATATACAATCCCTCCACTGAGGAAAAATCCATTTGCCAATCGTCTTATAGCCCTCTTCTGATCTCTACTGGCTTGTTCTGGATACTTCCCTGTCTTAAGGTATTCTTTGATATCATGATACCACGGTTCTCCATCAAGTTCTTCTTCCACAGCAAAACAATAAGCATTTTGATCACGCACCTGTATCTATAGTGGATCTACATAAGCTTTATTTGGATGATGCACATGGATGATAATGTGGCTAAAGCATCTGCTACTTCATTGTACATTCTTGGGATGTGTTTGAACTCTATAGATTGAAATCTCTGGGACAATTCATATAGACATTGCCGATAAGGTATCAACTTTAGATCTGTTATTTCCTATTCTCCTTGAATCTGATGTATCAAGATATCCGAGTCACCCATGACCAAAATCTCTTGAACACCCATATCTATTGCCATCCTTAGTCCCAATATACACGCTTCATATTCAGCCATATTGTTGGTGCAGAAAAATCGTAGCTGAGTGGTAACGGGATAATGCTAACCCGTTTCTGAAATAAGTACTGCTCCAAGTCCAACTCTTTTATTTTTTACGGCTCCGTCGAAGTACATTATCCAACCTGGCTTGTCATCTTGCTCTACTTCTTCAACATTCATTGCCTCCTCATCCGGAAAATATGTTTTTAGCGCCTTATATTCATCATCCACTGGAGATTCTCTGCTAGATGATCTGCTTGTTACAACCCATATCCACACACGTTAGTTCATGCCATATGTTAGTTAACACAAATCCAAAAAGGAATTATCCTTGAGATGATAAGAAGTTAATCCGATTGATCTTAAGTGATACAAGGGTGCATAAGGGTGATTAACAAGTATTAGAAGTTAAACGAATCAAGGATGCTTGTAACTCGTACTTTTGGGTCAACCTATATAAGCTTAATATACTCAGGAGGTCATGTTTTAAGGTATTTGAATCATATTATATCTGTATCATAAGTGTTGAAGTCAAACGAGTTATGAAACAAAAGTCGACAAAAGTTGTCGCAACTTAGGTTCATAGTTTTACTTAAACTTTAGGTCAAATGTTACTAAGCTTTTCTCCAAATTTACTTAAAATATTGGAGTGATCTAACCAAAAAATTGAAGATCTATGAGTCTAGTATCTAACGCATTAAACCGTTCGTCGATACAATCTCGAAGTGCAGAGATATTCGCATTTTCGCGAGACTGCGCCAAACACCTCTCTATGGGGCCCACTTAGGCGGTTTAAGACATTTGGATCTATATAGGATGCCTCCAACCCGTTTTATGTCATTTATTTTCACTATATTCAGACCTTATAACCCTAAGAACACCCTCTCAAGGTTCTCTAAAGGTTCAAGACCCAAACAAAGGGCAAACAACACAAATCAAGTGTAGGGAATCACGCGGCGCTAGTAAGTCTCTTGTTCTTCTTATTGTTGATCATTTTTGTGTAGTTACAGCTCGTGTAGGGGGTTGTTTTAAAGGGTTTATGTTCTATAAATACTCCCGCGAGTTCTTAACATCAAACCTATGTGATTTCAAGCCTTCTAAAGTGATTCTAGTGCCAAAAAAATACTAATTGATTGCTAGCTTCGCTTCCTTGTTGTTGTGGCAGAATTGGAGGGATATATCGTGGAGAATTAAGGCCAAATTGGAGTTGTTCGTTCTGTATTAAGGTAATGAACCTCTTAATCTGTATGTATTTAATATTATCCAAGTTGCAGCTAAGTCATTGAAGCTAGAACTTGTGAAATATATATTGAAAGGCTTGGTAGTAATGTTATCGGTTGGTGGACTGTTTTGAGATATTAAATATGATTAACATTTATGTTGTTTGGGCTGTTTGGTGATTGTTTCCACATGTAGTAATTCATATAAATAGGGTAGGTGTTGTCCATTTCATCACAAAATAGGTTGTGGTTGGTACATAATAGTTGCGACGCTTAAACGTTAACGATAGTGTCATTTCTCCTATTGTAGAATAAGGAGTCGTGACGTTTGCATAGCTTGAGGTTGGGGAAGTATATACAAGGTGTGTGAGGCTATCCCTTTCCTTCTTGTGCATGACTCCGATTGTACATAATGTAATGAACGAGCTTTCAAAGATACTCTACTCTTAGAAGCTAGCAGTACTAACATTGTTTCCCCTCTTATGGAACGATTGATGTTAATGTTGCTTCTCTTATTCTTATGTTTTCAATATTGTTGGTACTTCCTGATTCCAATAAAGTTCATAGTGAAGAGTTAGTCCTAATAAGGAGTACATAGGATACCGACCTTGCGTCACTCCGAAAGGTCTACAAGGTGTTTCCATGAGTGGAGCATGCATTATATATATGTATCTATTTTAATCTACGGAGCCACACTATGGTCGGCCGGGTATGGCACCTATTGTGCAACTACTGATCGGTTGTGTTTTATCGAGCTCCATGTGGACGGGTACGATTCTACCGAGCCTTATAATGGCCGGGTACGTTTTTACCGAGCCTATTTCGGCCGGGTACGATATGATGATGATGATGCCCGCAGAGGCGTATGCTTTAAAAGATTATGTATTTATACATATGTATCATGCATTTCTTGTCAGTAGCCCTCGGAGGTACTCAGATGTTACAGGTTGTATATTCTCTATCCCTGCTTACATTATTGTTCGTATTTATGGTTCTCTGCCTTACATACTCAGTACTTTATTCGTACTGACGTCCTTTTGTTTGTGGATGCTGCATGTCGTGCTGCAGGTCCCGATTGACAGGCAGGTGCAGCTCCCCCATCATAGTAGGTTGTCCAGTTCAGTGGTGATTGGCGAGATCCCTTCTCCGGACTTGCCTTGGTCTTGGTATGTATTTTTGTTAAAGATATTATGGGTATGTCGGGGCCCTGTTCCGGCTATGTTGTAGCACTTATGTTCCTTTAGAGGCTCATAGACAAGTGTCGACTCATGTGTAGTTTGGTATGCCTTGTCGGCTGGTTTTTGTTGTATGGTCTTTCATTTTAGCGTGGTAGCTTGTACCATATGTATATAGTTTCTTGATTGTCTGTTCATCCCATGTTATGTAGGTTCATGCCATCATATTTTATTGTTGGTTGTCCATGATCCATGTCTACCATTTATATTGCTCTCGTCAGCCCTAAAAGATAAAAAAGAAGGTTAGATAAAATGTACATTGGTGCTCGGGAAGTATGGTCGGGTGCTAGTCATGGTCCTCCAGTTTGGGTCGTGACACTTCCACTGCTTGCGCGTTCATTACCATACATGGTACATAGATGATGTCAAATTCTGTTAGTAGAATCTGCCATTTAGCAAGTCTTCCTGTAGGCATGGCCTTTTGAATTATATACTTCAATGGATCCAACCATGATATCAAAGCTGATAGGTAGTGTTTCAGTTTCTGAGCAACCCAGGTTAATGCACAACACATTCTTTCCAACTGAGTGTATTTTGTCTCATAAGATGTGAAGTTTTTACTGAGGTAATATATAGCCTATTCTTTCTTTCACGTCTCATCATGCTGCCCCAGTACGCAACCAAAAGAATTATCTAGCACAGTCAAATACAAGATCATAGGTCTTCCCGGTTCCGGAGGAACTAATACTGGAGGATTTGCCAAATACTCTTTAATCTTATCAAAGGCTTCATGGCATTCATCGGTCCTATTTACCGCATCATCTATCTTTAATAGTTTGAAAATAGGCTCACATGTTGACGTTAGCTGAGCAATGAACCTGCTGATATAGTTCAACCTGCCTAATAAACTCATCACTTCTTTCTTATTCTTCGGCGGAGGCAAATTCTGGATTGCTTTTATCTTTGATGGATCCAATTCGATACCACACCGGCTTACTATAAACCCTAATAACTTTCCTGAATGAACCCCGAAATCACACTTTGTTGGATTGAGCTTGAAATTATATCTTCGGGGCCTCTGAAAAAACATCCTCAAATCTTTGACATGGTCACATTGCTTTTTGGACTTAATGATGACATCGTCCACATATACTTCTATTTCTCGGTGCATCATATCATGAAACATTGTGGTCATTGCCCTCATATATGTAGCCCCGGCACTCTTCAACCCAAACGGCATCACCCTGTAACAATATGTTCCCCAAGGCATGATAAAGGTTATCTTTTCTGCATCTTCTTCATCCATTAGGATCAGATGATAACCCGCCTCAGTCTTAGTTTGAAATCACCGTATTGAAATGCTAAGTCACCTGTTTTGGGAAAATTAAATAAAAGTTAAAGTATTTTCATAATTAAATAAACTGGAACCTGGAAATAAATAAGTTGAGTTGTTGTATGACTTATATGCTTGTTGTGGACTGAGGATGGATCGGGCTGCACACCGCAGCCGTTGATTTGAGGATCGGGCTGCACGCCGCAGCGGTATTGCGCTTGGGTTGTAGGAGCCCCTCTGGAGTCTGTACACACCCCCAGTGAGCGACGTCGACGTTAAATCGATCCGGCTACACGCCGTAGCGATTATGTGCATTGCATTACATCTTTATCTGTTGAATTATCTGTGATAATTGTAATGTACTATTGTTGCTAGTTCGTATGAGGATCGGACTGTAGTTTAGCTTCATTTTGTGGTATTCTGTGGATTTTTTGCTTTCAGCTACTTGTATATATTTATTACTCACTGAGTACTTAGTACTCACCCCTACTCTTTGCACCTTTGTGTGCAGATTCAATTACTCAGGAGAAGTAGGCGAGCATTCCAACTTTTACAGAGCTATATCGAGTTGCTGAAGTAGCTGCCGACGTTCGCAGAACCTAGCTTCTCATCTCTTTCCAGTTATTACTTTATGTTCAGATTGATTATTTTATACAGTATTCTCTTTCACTGTTCGGTTTTGTTTAGAGGCTCTAGATTTGTGACTCCTGATCTTTGGGAGTATTAGTTGTTTTCGCACTTCTCAGTATTTTGTTCGTATTATTATTATTATTGGAGTTTCTATGACTCATATATTCTTCTCGAGCTGTCCATTTGGGACAGATATTATTTGTGAAAAACGTTTGTTGGTCTGGTTGGCCTAGCTTGATTGTTGGGCGCCATCACGATCGGATTTGGGTCGTGACAAGTTGGTATCAGAGCCTAGGTTACTAGGACTCGCGAGTCATGAGCCGGTTTAGTAGGCTTTCGCGGATCGGTATATAGATGTCCGTATCTATCCTCGGAAGGCTACAGAAACTAAAGGAATAATCTCACTTTTCTTGGATTCATATCGTGCGGTTTGTGTTATTGTGAAACTAAATTTTTCCATTTTCTATTCTCTCGCAGATGGCGAGAACAAGTGCTAGCGGACGTGGTAGACGACCACCATTGGGAATGAAAAATGCAGAAAAATATTCGCTCATTATCCAGGTGGGCGCCTGATGTAGAAATGAAAATACAGAAAATTATTCCCTCGTTATCCAGGTGGGCGCTTGATGCAGAATTGAAAAATGCAGAAAAATATTCCGTCATTATCGAGGTGGGCGCCTGATGCAGAAAGCAAAATGCAGAAAAATATTCCCTTGTTATCCAGGTTGGCGCCTGATGCAGAAATGAAAAATGCCGAAAAATATTCCCTCGTTATCCAGGTGGGCAACTGATGCAGAAATGAAAATGCAGAAAAATATTCCCTCGTCATCTAGGTGGGCGCCTGATGCAGAAACGAAAAATGCAGAAAAATATTCCCGCATTATCCAGTGAGCGTTTGATGCAGAAATGAAAAATGCAGAAAAATATTCCCTCATTATCTAGGTGGGCGCCTGATGCAGAAATGAAAATGCAGAAAAATATTCCCTCGTTATCTAAGTGGGCGCCTGATGCAGAAATGAAAATGCAGACAAGTATTCCCTCGTTATCCAGTTGGGCGCCTGATGCAGAAATAACAAATGCAAAAAAATGTTCCCTCATTATCCAGGTGGGCGCCTGATGCAGAAATGAACATGCAGAAAAATATTCCCTCATTATCCAGGTGGGTGTTTGATGCAGAAATGAAAATCCAAAAAAATATTCCCTCGTTATCCAGGTATGCAGAAATGAAAAAATGCAGAAAAATATTTTCTCATTATCTAGGTGGGCGCCTGATGCAGAAATGAAAATGCAAAAAATTATTCCCTCGTTATCCAGGTGGGCGCCTGATGCAGAAATAAAAATGCAGAAAAATATTCCCTCGTTATCCAGGTGGGCGCTTGATGCAGAAATGAAAATGTGGAAAAAAATTCCCTCGTTATCCAGGTGGACGCCTGATGTAGGAATGAAAAATGCAGAAAAAATAATCCCTCATTATCCAGGTGGGCGCCTGATGCAGAAATGAAAATACAGAAAATTATTCCCTCGTTATCCAGGTGCGCGACTGATGCAGAAATGAAAAATGCAGAAAAATATTCTGTCATTATCCACGTGGGCGCCTGATGCATAAAGGAAAATGCAGAAAAATATTCCCTTGTTATCCAGGTTGGTGGCTGATGCAGAAATGAAAAATGCAGAAAAATATACCTTCGTTATCCAGGTGGGCGCCTGATGCGGAAATGAAAATGCAAAAAAATATTCCCTCGGTATCCAGGTGGGCGCCTGATGCAAAAATGAAAAATGCAGAAAAATATTCCCGCATTATCCAGGTGGGCGTTTGATGCAGAAATGAAAAATGCAAAAAAATATTCCCTCATTATACAGGTGGGCGCCTGATGCAGAAATGAAAATGCATAAAAATATTCCCTCGTTATCAAGGTGGGCGTCTGATGCAGAAATGAAAAATGCAGAAAAATAGCCTCTCATTATCTAGGTGGGCGCCTGATGCAGAAATGAAAATGAAGAAAATATTTCCTCGTTATCCAGGTGGGCGCCTGATGCTGAAATGAAAAATGAAGAAAAATATTTCCTCATTATCCAGGTGGGCGCCTGATGCAAAAATAAAAATGCAGAAAAATATTTCCTCATTATCCAGGTGGGCGTCTGATGCAGAAATGAAAATGCGGAGAAATATTCCCTTGTTATCCAGGTGGGCGCCTGATGCAGGAATGAAAAATGCATAAAAATATTTCCTCATTATCCAGGTGGGCGCCTGATGCCGAAATGAAAAATGCAGAAAAATAATCCGTCATCATCTAGGTGGGCGCCTGATGCAGAAAGGAAAATGCAGAAAAATATTCCCTTGTTATCCAGGTTGGCGCTTGATGCATAAATGAAAAATGCAGAAAAATATTCCCTCAATATCCAGGTGGGCGCCTGATGTAGAAATGAAAATGCAGAAAAATATTCCCTCGTTATCCAGCTGGGCGCCTGATGTAGAAATCAAAATGCATAAAAATATTCCCGCATTATCCAGGTGGGCGCTTGATGAAGAAATGAAAAATGCAGAAAAATATTCCTTCATTATCCAGGTGGGCGCCTGATGCAGAAATGAAAATGCAGAAAAATATTCCCTCGTTATCTAAGTGGGCGCCTGATGCAGAAATGAAAATGCAGAAAAGTATTCCCTCGTTATCCAGGTGGGCGCCTGATGCAGAAATGAAAAATCAGAAAAATATTCCCTCATTATCCAGGCGGGCGCCCGATGCCGAAATGAACATGCAGAAAAATATTCCCTCATTATCCAGGTGGGCGCTTGATGCAGAAATGAAAATGCAGAAAAATATTCCCTCGTTATCCAGGTGGGCGTCTGATGCAGAAATGAAAAATGCAGAAAAATATTTCCTCGTTATCTATGTGGGCTCCTGATGCAGAAATGAAAATGCAGAAAAATATTCCCTCGTTATCCAGGTGGACGCCTGATGCAGAAATGAAAAATACAGAAAAATATTCCCTCGTTATCCAGTTGGGCGCCTAATGTAGAAATAAAAATGCAGAAAAATATTCTCTCGTTATCCAGGTGTGGCACTTGATGCAAAAATGAAAATGCGGAAAAATATTCCCTCGTTATCCAGGTGGACCCCTGATGTAGGAATGAAAAATGCAGAATAATAATCCCTCATTATCCAGGTGGGCGACTGATGCAGAAATGAAAATATAGAAAATTATTCCCTCGTTATCCAGGTGGGCGCCTGATGCAGAAATGAAAAATGCAGAAAAATATTCCGTCATTATCCAGGTGGGCGCCTGATGCAGAAAGGAAAATGCAGAAAAATATTCCCTTGTTATCCAGGTTGGTGGCTGATGCAGAAATGAAAAATGCAGAAAAATATAACCTCGTTATCCAGGTGGGCGCCTGATGCGGAAATGAAAATGCAGAAAAATATTCCCTCGGTATCCAGGTGGGCGCCTGATGCAGAAATGAAAAATGCAGAAAAATATTCCCGCATTATCCAGGTGGGCGCTTGATGTAGAAATGAAAAATGCAGAAAAATATTCCCTCATTATCCAGGTGGGCACCTAATCCAGAAACGAAAATGCAGAAAAATATTCCCTCGTTATCTAGGTGGGCGCCTCATGCAGAAATGAAAATGCAGAAAAGTATTCCCTCGTTATCCAGGTGGCCGCCTGATGCAGAAATGAACAATGCTGAAAAATATTCCATCATTATCCAGGTGGGCGCCTGATACAGAAATGAACATGCATGAAAATATTCCCTCATTGTCCAGGTGGGCGCTTGATGCAGAAATGAAAATGCAGAAAAATATTCTGTAAGGCCCTAGAAAATTTCGCTAAGGAATATAGGATTCTATGGTGCCACGTAGGCTAATTATTATATTTTATGTGCTATGAACATGATGGACATCAATTAGACTTGATAAATATGAGTATGAGTCTTATGGTAAGTGGTATGAGGTCCAAATGGAAGCCCAAGTGTAAGCCAAATGGGAAAATTTTCGAAATAGGCCAAAATTCCAAATGGATTCGCATATAGCTCCATTTCAAATGATCATATATAATTATGTATAAGGTTTTATGTGGTGTATAGCATATCAAATGAAAGCCCATTGAGTCTAGTTTCCAACGCTTCAAACCGTTCGTCATTTGGACATTCCTACACAAAGTTATGATCAAATTACCAAAGGCTGGAAAATGTCTGTCTTGTGTCAAATGTGCGACCGCATTCCTGTCGCATTGTTAACTTTGCGGTCGCATTTCTACCGCAAATTGAACCCGAGAAGCCCAGTTAATTCTTCTATTTTTATAGCCCGACCCCATTTCAATATATAGGCTTTGGGGTTCATTTTGGGGTCATTTCTTAGCGATTTTAGAGAGAGGTGAGAGCATTTTAGAGAGAGAAGGAGGAACCCAACATCTAAATCATCCAAATCTTGCATCGATCTTCAAGAATCAAGAACCCAATAGCAAGTTCTTCATCTAAGTGGTAAGATTCTATACCCTAGGGTTTTAATTTCGAGTTTGGTGTATAAGATGAGTTATTGAGGTATGATTCTTGGGTTTATTAGTATTGTGTATACATGCATGTACAACTTAGGTTTATGGGAAGATTGTTTAACTTAAATAACTAAAGATTGGGTTAGGGATTGAAGGAAGTCTTAAAAAGGGGATTCGAAATCAAGATGCTCAACTAGTGTTTGATAAATTGTTCAAATGAGCTAGTTTCATGAATATCTTTCTAATATATGTTTAATTTTGTTATGTTTCATAGTAGATTGGAATTGCTAGAGTTTTTGGAGTGTTGTAGTAACTTAAGGAAAGCTCAATCGAGGTATGTATGGCTAACTTTGATTCTTGTGAAATCGCCTTTATGTGTGCAATTCGTTTGGCATGTGTTAATTTGAGAGATTGTGTGTAATTTGTTGATTTTGTTGTTGGGTATCTAATTGATGTTAAACTACATGTGGTGTGGTATGAAATATGAATTGAAAGATAACAAGGGAATTGGAATTGGGGAAGAATTGTGAATAATGGTTATGATGGCCTTTATGGCACCTCGTGGAAAAGAAACGAAACACTTGAGAATTGGTTTATTGTGGAAAGAGACGAAGCACTTGAATTGTGGAAAATTGTTGAACATACTTGTGTGAATATTTTTGATTATGGAAATATTGTAACTTGGTTGTGATATTGGCTTGATAAGTAATTGAGAACATGGAACAATGTGCAAGTTGCTTATTTGAACTTGTTGAAATTGTGTGTAGTACCTTATCTGCTGTTTGAAATTGTTGTGTTTTAAACCGTAAGGCGGGGTCGTGTTGCGCGCCGCAACGTGAGGAAATAAGGTGTGGGTTGGGGTGATAAGGGTGGCCGAGGTAATAAGGGTGGTCGGGGGCAATAAGGATGGAAAGCGATCGAAATCGCTATTGAAAATTGATACAAAAATCAATGATGTGAAATTGTGAAAGGAGACAGCAGGAGAGTTTGCAACCTGGGGGGCACTGATTGCCCCTATGTTTGACTAATTGCAATTTGTGTGGTTGATTGGTTGTTGTTCTATTTGTTTACCTTGAACGTGTTTGTGTTGAGGCTTATCTGAAATGAGTAAAAGGTGGAAAACATGGTTGGCCGGCTTGATTAGTTTTGATGTAATTTAATGGCTTGAGTTTACTTGGGACAAAGTTTGTCCATACATACCAGTACAATTCAAGTGTACCGACGTCCCTTTTGCCGGGGACGCTACATTCGTATTATGATTGTAGGTGAATCAGTAGCAGGTACTTCAACTCATCGGCAGTAGCATCCTTCATCTTCCACTGCCCGTTTTGGTGAGCCCCTTTCCTTTCGGGGCCCTACGTGGCTCATGCCACTCTTGTTTAGACTTTATTTTGATTTTGTGTAAGGTATAGCCGGAGCCTTGTTACCGGCAAGTATTGTATCGTCCTTTGTATCCTAGAGGTTCCGTAGACATGTAAACCGTGGGATTCGAGGCTCATGTATATATTATGTTGGGCGTTGTAAAAACTATAAACTTGTTAATGAATCACTCGCATGGTTATGTTTGTATATTGTGAAATCAGTTATAATTGGTAAGGTATTTGGTTAATGAGAAATAATCAACACAGGGGTAACACGTGGGAATGAAAGGCACCCAGGTCCGCTTGACTGGGGCTACCTAGTCAGGCGCCGGTCATGTCCCTCGATTTGGGGCGTGACAAACTTGGTATCAGAGCCTAAGGTTTTTAAGTGTCCTAGGATGTCTCGGAGCCGTGTCTAGTAGTGCCCTTCTTATCGGTGTGTTGTCGACCACATCATATAAGTTGGGGGCTGCACGGGCATTTAGGAATTTACCCATTTCTTTGATATTCCGGATCGTGCGATATGGCTCAAGATATGGAGCTAATTTCCTCTCTAAGTATTAACCTCAATATTGGTAATTTTGATACCATAATCTATGAATTTGAAGCATGTAAGGTGAGATTTATCTCACCATTAAGTCCAAGTGGATCATCCAAGGACTTGTTAGAAGAATGTGTTGAGCCATGGAGTGATTGGTAGAACTTGTTGTTAAGGAGAGTACCCTTGTTCCTACTAATGTCACTGCACCACCAGATCATGTAGTATATCATCGGTATGTACGGCTAAAACCCCGTCTCTTAGAAATTAAGCTTCCATGGTGTCCGCGTAAATGTTGTAGGTTCAAAATATAATTGATGCAGTATTCATTTTGTTATGTTAAGCGAATTATTGCTGTGAAAATATATGTGGGAGGTACTTCTTCATTTGTTTAATATATTATTCTTGGTAGATGAGGATATGTAAAGAATGTGAACTATGTGCTAAAATGTCTTGACTTCATGTCAAGTTTGAATTGATATTTTGATGCCAAATTTTGTGAGAAAACTTGTTATGGTTGATTCTTCCAAAATGTTGTTATGTGTACCAAAGGTATTTGTTTGATTG
Source organism: Nicotiana noctiflora (assembly GCA_032618575.1). Taxonomy (NCBI): domain Eukaryota; kingdom Viridiplantae; phylum Streptophyta; class Magnoliopsida; order Solanales; family Solanaceae; genus Nicotiana; species Nicotiana noctiflora. The sequence goes on along the minus strand of JASVEL010001580.1, from coordinate 182,223 downwards.
TATCTAGTCGTTGGTAATGTATAAAGATGTTTGGAAATGAAGTAAGTGACTGTGGAAATGTGGTAAGACTAGATGTTGGACTCTAGCTGTGTTTGATACTTTACATGAATTGGTGTTGTGACCCGATTTTGTGAAAGATGTATTCCAATATGATCAATGTGCTATTATTGACAACTTAAAATGGGTGCAAGGGGTATGAATCACCTATTGAAATGTGAAGGCCTTAAATTGAAATTGAAGCAGCATATATTAAATAAAACTGTGTGAAGTCCTATTTGCATAGAGATGTTGAAATAAGTCAAATGTTTTTGAGAAATAGAGTATAGACTATGTGTCAAGAACTCGAAATGAAATTGTACCTGGCAATATTTGTGACATGAGAGAATATGAAACGGATTATGATGTTGATGTGAAATATGCGGAAATGATGTGAAATGTGGGGAAGAAGAGACTGTGTTATGGAATGTGGCCTAGTGCCAAGACTGATGTGATAATTATGGCCCCAAGAGCCGACGGACAAATATACGAGAAAATGGCATGATTCTTTTATTTGATAATGTGGTGATCATTTAAAGTGTTTGATTCGTAATTGTGATTTCCTTATTATTGTATGAAGCGTATAGGTGAATAATTTTATATGTGAACCCTATGGAAGGGCTACGAAATGCAACCTAGAGGTATGGAAATTATGTAAAGAAAAAAAAAACTATGTGATCCATTTTATTTGGTAATGTGGCGATTGTTTAAACTTTTTGTTAAACCCTTATGATTTCTTTGCCCTTGCATAGATATGTTCTTAAAAAGAATCTAAATTACAAAACAGTTCATGCACACGCACCTACTCTTTAAATGAGACGTATTGTTTACAAAGTCTCCCTATCAGAGTTCTATTGTTTACAACCTCATATGGAATTGAGCTGTATAATTATGTTCCAGAATTGAGTTATAGCACTATTGATACTTCCTACTTGCTTTTTCTAAATTCTTAACAAAGGACTATTCCCGATGAATTTCTTTTAGAAACGCCTCATTTAAATTGACAACATCTCGCTCACTTGTGCCTATACATGCACCATCGTAAAGTTTGTACATGTGGTGTCAAGTTCCATGCAAAGAATCCAAGATTTGTGATCCTTCTCGAGTCACTCTTTTACTTAGTTGTGTGTGTCTTATATGGCTTGATCATTCAATCTACTCTCTTACGAGTATCATCATGAGACCCTTTCACTGTCTAGTAACATATATGCACATCTCAGTGCCTATCATATGAGTTCATATCAATCAAAATGGTCACCGTGTGCATAAAGTCTCTCTGGAAAAAAAATATTGAGATCCTCACATCCCCATCATAGATATCTTGTGTTGCCATGGTTTTTGTGCCCACTAGGAACATCCCGCATTAAGTAGCTCACTCTGTCCTAGTATTGTGGTTGCTCGTGGCATGGTCATGTATTGCAGTGGGGAGTTAATATAGTAGAAGTGTGTCCAACTTATAACCAATGATTATTTTCTGATTATGTCTCCACAATGTGTTAAATTTATTCCTTCTTTAGTGAATTCATTGTGCTAGTTCCTTACACATGTACGACAACCATAAAATAACATGTCCTTCTATGTATCACTATGACACTTCCTTTTTCAAGTCAAAACCTATAGAGATCTCATCATGAACATCTGCAAACCTTCGGGGATTATTGTGCACTTGTCTCATTGTGTTTGGTTTTCTTCACACCCTCAACTTCTAGAATCATGGACTATGTCATTGTCATGTGTGGAGAGTTTTACTACCCTTGGTATCTCACCTTCTTGGCTAGATATGAGTGTTATTTGCCTTCCCCCTGGAGCGTCGTGTTAACTATTAGAACCATCTAACCAATTCATGATTTTGTCCCAATATCAAGATTTCCTAGCTATTGAGTTTCACTCGTGAAAGGTTGAGATTAAATGACTTCGGATTTTTGTACATATCATGAATATGTTGATTTGAATGAAAAAAATGGTCGTAATTTTTTAGTTTCCTCATATAAGATCAATTACCAAGAAGTGTTAAGTTTTCTAGAATATGGTAATCTCATAAGCATTCAATTCTTTTCATCCTTATAGGGTTGTGGCATAGATTCTGTGCGTCAAGTAATGTTAAGAGTGTAATTCAACTTCGTGTATTTTGAATCCCATATCACATTCAAAGTGCTAGAGTATTCCTATTCGGGGTCGACGGATTTTCCCTACCCTTTAGAAAATGAGTGGTTCGCGTACTTGAGTATTCCTCCTTAATGATTCCTATTTCACATGTACTACTTACTCCTATGCCTCATTTGTGTATTAAAGGTAGTCACAGTGATTAACCATGTCAGTTTTGTTAGTAGTAACATTTCATGTCTTTTAGTATACGACCTCATAAAGTGCTCTACCCAGTGCATTAATGGATTCCTGAAGAACTCCAGCCTGATCTTGAACTTTGTTGTTCCTCGTTGTATTAGATCATTGGGTATTGTAAGTTTAGACAAGTCAAAGATAAAGCTTCATAGTGTGGTCACATATATATTGATAGATAAATTTATGGTCAGTTTATGGTATCACATCTTAGGGTAACTATTAAGGGTCATCAAGGGTTTAGTGTGAGTGTACCCCTAAAAATATTATGTGAGTTGATAATAAAGGTAACATGACTGTATTACACATTAGGTTGCAATAGGTGTATGATATTCCCCATAACTGTTCCTCATGTACTTTGTGTTTCCATATGCTTATGTCTAAGAAGATAGTGAAAAACAAATGTGGGTATGAATTGACTTTATTTAACTATATGATCATGTTAATATCCTATATGATGCACTACTAGCAAGACTCATGATGGCTTGACTTCATATGGACTGTTGATTGAAATGAAATTATATTCTTGTTGATGAACACCTTTGAGATTACATTAATGGCTGGTAAGGACTATTATGAACACATGATTGTTTGTTTACTATGAACTGACATCCTTGATGGTATGATGCCAAGTTATGGAATTGTGGGTTATTGTTGTTATCATGAATTGCAATATCCAGTGGAGTGTAAATTGTACAATGGAAGTTATCAAAAGGTAAAGTCAATGGATAGTTATCTCATGCAAGATGTTTATATGTCATCCTTATTATGTATTTTTGGGAGTTGATATTACTTCTGAGAAGGTGTTATGACAATGCTTGTAAGTCAATAATGTCGTGTGGAAGGATAAATGTGTCGTGGAAGGAAAGTACTTTAGTTTGATTGAATACCAGTTAGTTTTGACTTGGAATGTACCATATAGGTATTTTGGTGCAGTCCATGTTCTAGTATCCTTATGATAATGTAGTGCTTGTAATACTGGGATTAGGATTGTGGATATATACATTGTGGTGCTATGTATAATTGTGGATGTGTTGTTGAGACGAATTTGGTGATTCCCTGGCAGGAGGATAGGCCTAGTTACAAAGGAAACTCTGCCGAAATTTCTGAAAAATTTAGGAGTTAGTGAAAATTTAGAGACTGGAGGTAGGTTAGAAAAGAGATGTTTGATGTTAAAGTGTTTGGGAAATACTATACTCCTCATTCGAGGACGAATGATCCTAAGGGGGGAGAATGTAAGGCCCTAGAAAATTTCGCTAAGGAATATAGGATTCTATGGTGCCACGTAGGCTAATTATTATATTTTATGTGCTATGAACATGATGGACATCAATTAGACTTGATAAATATGAGTATGAGTCTTATGGTAAGTGGTATGAGGTCCAAATGGAAGCCCAAGTGTAAGCCAAATGGGAAAATTTTCGAAATAGGCCAAAATTCCAAATGGATTCGCATATAGCTCCACTTCAAATGATCATATATAATTATGTATAAGGTTTTATGTGGTGTATAGCATATCAAATGAAAGCCCATTGAGTCTAGTTTCCAACGCTTCAAACCGTTCGTCATTTGGACATTCCTACACAAAGTTATGATCAAATTACCAAAGTTTGGAAAATGCTGTCTTGTGTCAAATATGCGACCGCATTCCTGTCGCATTGTTAACTTTGCGGTCGCATTTCTACCGCAAATTGAACCCGAGAAGCCCAGTTAATTCTTCTATTTTTATAGCCCGACCCCATTTCAATATATAGGCTTTGGGGTTCATTTTGGGGTCATTTCTTAGTGATTTTAGAGAGAGGTGAGAGCATTTTAGAGAGAGAAGGAGGAACCCAACATCTAAATCATCCAAATCTTGCATCGATCTTCAAGAATCAAGAACCCAATAGCAAGTTCTTCATCTAAGTGGTAAGATTCTATACCCTAGGGTTTTAATTTCGAGTTTGGTGTATAAGATGAGTTATTGAGGTATGATTCTTGGGTTTATTAGTATTGTGTATACATGCATGTACAACTTAGGTTTATGGGAAGATTGTTTAACTTAAATAACTAAAGATTGGGTTAGGGATTGAAGGAAGTCTTAAAAAGGGGATTCGAAATCAAGATGCTCAACTAGTGTTTGATAAATTGTTCAAATGACCTAGTTTCATGAATATCTTTCTAATATGTGTTTAATTTTGTTATGTTTCATAGTAGATTGGAATTGCTAGAGTTTTTGGAGTGTTGTAGTAACTTAAGGAAAGCTCAATCGAGGTATGTATGGCTAACTTTGATTCTTGTGAAATCGCCCACTTATGTGTGCAATTCGTTTGGCATGTGTTAATTTGAGAGATTGTGTGTAATTTGTTGATTTTGTTGTTGGGTATCTAATTGATGTTAAACTACATGTGGTGTGGTATGAAATATGAATTGAAAGATAACAAGGGAATTGGAATTGGGGAAGAATTGTGAATAATGGTTATGATGGCCTTTATGGCACCTTGTGGAAAAGAAACGAAACACTTGAGAATTGGTTTATTGTGGAAAGAGACGAAGCACTTGAATTGTGGAAAATTGTTGAACATACTTGTGTGAATATTTTTGATTATGGAAATATTGTAACTTGGTTGTGATATTGGCTTGATAAGTAATTGAGAACATGGAACAATGTGCAAGTTGCTTATTTGAACTTGTTGAAATTGTGTGTAGTACCTTATCTGCTGTTTGAAATTGTTGTGTTTTAAACTGTAAGACGGGGTCGTGTTGCGCGCCGCAACGTGAGGAAATAAGGTGTGGGTTGGGGTGATAAGGGTGGCCGAGGTAATAAGGGTGGTCGGGGGCAATAAGGATGGAAAGCGATCGAAATCGCTATTGAAAATTGATACAAAAATCAATGATGTGAAATTGTGAAAGGAGACAGCAGGAGAGTTTGCAACCTGGGGAGGCACTGATTGCCCCTATGTTTGACTAATTGCAATTTGTGTGGTTGATTGGTTGTTGTTCTATTTGTTTACCTTGAACGTGTTTGTGTTGAGGCTTATCTGAAATGAGTAAAAGGTGGAAAACATGGTTGGCCGGCTTGATTAGTTTTGATGTAATTTAATGGCTTGAGTTTACTTGGGACAAAGTTTGTCCATACATACCAGTACAATTCAAGTGTACCGACGTCCCTTTTGCCGGGGACGCTACATTCGTATTATGATTGTAGGTGAATCAATAGCAGGTACTTCAGCTCATCGGCGGTAGCATCCTTCATCTTCCACTGCCCGTTTTGGTGAGCCCCTTTCCTTTCGGGGCCCTACGTGGCTCATGCCACTCTTGTTTAGACTTTATTTTGATTTTGTGTAAGGTATAGCCGGAGCCTTGTTACCGGCAAGTATTGTATCGTCCTTTGTATCCTAGAGGTTCCGTAGACATGTAAACTGTGGGATTCGAGGCTCATGTATATATTATGTTGGGCGTTGTAAAAGCTGTAAACTTGTTAATGAATCACTCGCATGGTTATGTTTGTATATTGTGAAATCAGTTATAATTGGTAAGGTATTTGGTTAATGAGAAATAATCAACACAGGGGGTAACACGTGGGAATGAAAGGCACCCAGGTCCGCTTGACTGGGGCTACCTAGTCAGGCGCCGGTCATGTCCCTCGATTTGGGGCGTGACATATTCCCTCTATATCCAGGTGGCCGTGTGATGCAGAAATGAAAAATGCAAAAAAATATTGTCTCATTATCTAGGTGGGCGCCTGATGTAGAAATAAAAATGCAGAAAAATATTTCCTCGTTATCCAGGTGGGCGCCTGATACAGAAATGAAAAATGCAGAAAAATATTTCCTCGTTATCCAGGTGGGCGCCTGATGCAAAAATAAAAATGCAGAAAAATATTCCCTCGTTATCCAAGTGGGCGTCTGATGCAAAAATGAAAATGCGGAAAAATATTCCCTCGTTATCCAGGTGGGCGCCTGATGCAGCAATGAAAATTGCAAAAAAATATTCCCTCATTATCCAGGTGGGCGCCTGATGCAGAAATGAAAAATGCAGAAAAATATTCCGTCATCAACTAGGTGGGTGCTTGATGCAGAAAGGAAAATGCAGAAAAATATTCCCTTGTTATCCAGGTTGGCGCTTGATGCATAAATGAAAAATGCAGAAAAATATTCCCTCAATATCCAGGTGGGCGCCTGATGTAGAAATGAAAATGCAGAAAAATATTCCCGCATTATCCAGGCGGGCGCTTGATGCAGAAATGAAAAATGCAGAAAACTATTCCCTCATTATCCAGGTGGGCACCTCATGCAGAAATGAAAATGCAGAAAAATATTTCCTCGTTATCTAAGTAGGCGCCTGATGCAGAAATGAAAATGCAGAAAAGTATTCCCTCGTTATCCAGGTGGGCGCCTGATGCAGAAATGAAAAATGCAGAAAAATATTCCCTCATTATCCAGGTGGGCGCTTGATGCAGAAATGAACATGCAGAAAAATATTCCCTCATTAACCAGGTGGGCGCTTGATGCAGAAATGAAAATGCGGAAAAATATTCCCTCGTTATCCAGGTGGACGCCTGATGTAGGAATGAAAAATGCAGAATAATAATCCCTCATTATCCAGGTGGGCGCCTGATGCAGAAATAAAAATACAGAAAATTATTCCCTCGTTATCCAGGTGGGCGCCTGATGCAGAAATGAAAAATGCAGAAAAATATTCCGTCATTATCCAGGTGGGCGCCTGATGCAGAAAGGAAAATGCAGAAAAATATTTCCTTGTTATCCAGGTTGGTGGCTGATGCAGAAATGAAAAATGCAGAAAAATATAACCTCGTTATCCAGGTGGGCGCCTGATGCGGAAATGAAAATGCAGAAAAATATTCCCTCGGTATCCAGGTGGGCGCCTGATGCAGAAATGAAAAATGCAGAAAAATATTCCCGCATTATCTAGGTGGGCGCTTGATGTAATGAAAAATGCAGAAAAATATTCCCTCATTATCCAGGTGGGCACCTGATCCAGAAACGAAAATGCAGAAAAATATTCCCTCGTTATCTAGGTGGGCGCCTCATGCAGAAATGAAAATGCAGAAAAGTATTCCCTCGTTATCCAGGTGGCCGCCTGATGCAGAAATGAAAAATGCTGAAAAATATTCCATCATTATCCAGGTGGGCGCCTGATACAGAAATGAACATGCATGAAAATATTCCCTCATTATCCAGGTGGGCGCTTGATGCAGAAATGAAAATGCAGAAAAATATTCCCTCCATATCCAGGTGGGTGTCTGATGCAGAAATGAAAAATGCAAAAAAATATTCTCTCATTATCTAGGTGGGCGCCTGATGTAGAAATAAAAATGCAGAAAAATATTTCCTCGTTATCCTGGTGGGCGCCTGATACACAAATGAAAAATGCAGAAAAATATTTCCTCGTTATCCAGGTGCGCGCCTGATGCAAAAATAAAAATGCATAAAAATATTCCCTCGTTATCCAAGTGGGCGTCTGATGAAAAAATGAAAATGCGGAAAAATATTCCCTCGTTATCCAGGTGGGCGCCTGATGCAGAAATGAAAATGCAGAAAAATATTCCCTCGTTATCCAGCTGGGCGCCTGATGTAGAAATCAAAATGCATAAAAATATTCCCGCATTATGCAGGTGGGCGCTTGATGAAGAAATGAAAAATGCAGAAAAATATTGCTTCGTTATCAAGGTGGGCGCCTGATGCAGAAATGAAAATGCAGAAAAATATTCCCTCGTTATCTAAGTGGGCGCCTGATGCAGAAATGAAAATGCAGAAAAGTATTCCCTCGTTATCCAGGTGGGCGCCTGATGCAGAAATGAAAAATGCAGAAAAATATTCCCTCATTATCCAGGTGGGTGCTTGATGCAGAAATGAACATGCAGAAAAATATTCCCTCATTATCCAGGTGGGCGCTTGATGCAGAAATTAAAATGCAGAAAAATATTCCCTTGTTATCCAGGTGGGCGCCTGATGCAGAAATGAAAATGCAAAATATTCCCTCGTTATCTAGGTGGGCGCCTGATGCCGAAATGAAAATGCAGAAAAATATTCACTCAGTTTGATAACTGGGTGTAAATTTTGAAAATAAAAAATACAGAAAAATATTCCCTCGTTATCCAGTTGGGCGCCTAATGCAAAAATAAAAATGCAGAAAAATATTCTCTCGTTATCCAGGTGTGGCGCTTGATGTAGAAATGAAAATGCGGAAAAATATTCCCTAGTTATCCAGGTGGACGCCTGATGTAGGAATGAAAAATGCAGAATAATAATCCCTCATTATCCAGGTGGGCGCCTGATGCAGAAATGAAAATACAGAAAATTATTCCCTCGTTATCCATGTGGGCGCCTGATGCAGAAATGAAAAATGTAGAAAAATATTCCGTCATTATCCAGGTGGGCGCCTGATGCAGAAAGGAAAATGCAGAAAAATATTCCCTTGTTATCCAGGTTGGTGGCTGATGCAGAAATGAAAAATGCAGAAAAATATAACCTCGTTATCCAGGTGGGCGCCTGATGCGGAAATGAAAATGCAGAAAAATATTCCCTCGGTATCCAGGTGGGCGCCTGATGCAGAAATGAAAAATGCAGAAAAATATTCCCGTATTATCCAGGTGGGCGCTTGATGTAGAAATGAAAAATGCAAAAAAATATTCCCTCATTATCCAGGTGGGCACCTGATCCAGAAACGAAAATGCAGAAAAATATTCCCTCGTTATCTAGGTGGGCGCCTCATGCAGAAATGAAAATGCAGAAAAGTATTCCCTCGTTATCCAGGTGGCCGCCTGATGCAGAAATGAACAATGCTGAAAAATATTCCATCATTATCCAGGTGGGCGCCTGATATAGAAATGAACATGCATGAAAATATTCCCTCATTATCCAGGTGGGCGCTTGATGCAGAAATGAAAATGCAAAAAAATATTCCCTCTATATCCAGGTGGGCGTCTGATGCAGAATTGAAAAATGCAAAAAAATATTCTCTCATTATCTAGGTGGGCGCCTGATGTAGAAATAAAAATGCAGAAAAATATTTCCTCGTTATCCAGGTGGGCGCCTGATGCGAAAATAAAAATGCAGAAAAATATTCCCTCGTTATCCAAGTGGGCGTCTGATGCAAAAATGAAAATGCGGAAAAATATTCCCTCGTTATCCAGGTGGGCGCCTGATGCAGCAATGAAAATTGCAAAAAAATATTTCCACATTATCCAGGTGGGCGCCTGATGTAGAAATGAAAAATGCAGAAAAATATTCCGTCATCAACTAGGTGGGTGCTTGATGCAGAAAGGAAAATGCAGAAAAATATTCCCTTGTTATCCAGGTTGGCGCCTGATGCAGAAATGAAAAATGCAGAAAAATATTCCCTCATTAACCAGGTGGGCGCTTGATGCAGAAATGAAAATGCGGAAAAATATTCCCTCGTTATCCAGGTGGACGCCTGATGTAGGAATGAAAAATGCAGAATAATAATCCCTCATTATCCAGGTGGGCGCCTGATGCAGAAATAAAAATACAGAAAATTATTCCCTCGTTATCCAGGTGGGCGCCTGATGCAGAAATGAAAAATGCAGAAAAATATTCCCTCATTATCCAGGTGGGCGCTTGATGCAGAAATGAACATGCAGAAAAATATTCCCTCATTAACCAGGTGGGCGCTTGATGCAGAAATGAAAATGCGGAAAAATATTCCCTCGTTATCCAGGTGGACGCCTGATGTAGGAATGAAAAATGCAGAATAATAATCCCTCATTATCCAGGTGGGCGCCTGATGCAGAAATAAAAATATAGAAAATTATTCCCTCGTTATCCAGGTGGGCGCCTGATGAAGAAATGAAAAATGCAGAAAAATATTCCGTCATTATCCAGGTGGGCGCCTGATGTAGAAAGGAAAATGCAGAAAAATATTTCCTTATTATCCAGGTTGGTGGCTGATGCAGAAATGAAAAATGCAGAAAAATATAACCTCGTTATCCAGGTGGGCGCCTGATGCGGAAATGAAAATGCAGAAAAATATTCCCTCGGTATCCAGGTGGGCGCCTGATGCAGAAATGAAAAATGCAGAAAAATATTCCCGCATTATCTAGGTGGGCGCTTGATGTAATGAAAAATGCAGAAAAATATTCCCTCATTATCCAGGTGGGCACCTGATCCAGAAACGAAAATGCAGAAAAATATTCCCTCGTTATCTAGGTGGGCGCCTCATGCAGAAATGAAAATGCAGAAAAATATTCCCTCGTTATCCAGGTGGCCGCCTGATGCAGAAATGAAAAATGCTGAAAAATATTCCATCATTATCCAGGTGGGCGCCTGATACAGAAATGAACATGCATGAAAATATTCCCTCATTATCCAGGTGGGCGCTTGATGCAGAAATGAAAATGCAGAAAAATATTCCCTCCATATCCAGGTGGGTGTCTGATGCAGAAATGAAAAATGCAAAAAAATATTCTCTCATTATCTAGGTGGACGCCTGATGTAGAAATAAAAATGCAGAAAAATATTTCCTCGTTATCCTGGTGGGCGCCTGATACACAAATGAAAAATGCAGAAAAATATTTCCTCGTTATCCAGGTGCGCGCCTGATGCAAAAATAAAAATGCATAAAAATATTCCCTCGTTATCCAAGTGGGCGTCTGATGAAAAAATGAAAATGCGGAAAAATATTCCCTCGTTATCCAGGTGGGCGCCTGATGCAGAAATGAAAATGCAGAAAAATATTCCCTCGTTATCCAGCTGGGCGCCTGATGTAGAAATCAAAATGCATAAAAATATTCCCGCATTATGCAGGTGGGCGCTTGATGAAGAAATGAAAAATGCAGAAAAATATTGCTTCGTTATCAAGGTGGGCGCCTGATGCAGAAATGAAAATGCAGAAAAATATTCCCTCGTTATCTAAGTGGGCGCCTGATGCAGAAATGAAAATGCAGAAAAGTATTCCCTCGTTATCCAGGTGGGCGCCTGATGCAAAAATGAAAAATGCAGAAAAATATTCCCTCATTATCTAGGTGGGCGCTTGATGCAGAAATGAACATGCAGAAAAATATTCCCTCATTATCCAGGTGGGCGTTTGATGCAGAAATTAAAATGCAGAAAAATATTCCCTCGTTATCCAGGTGGGCGTCTGATGCAGAAATGAAAAATGCAGAAAAATATTTCCTCGTTATCTATGTGGGCTCCTGATGCAGAAATGAAAATGCAGAAAAATATTCCCTCGTTATCCAGGTGGACGTCTGATGCAGAAATGAAAAATATAGAAAAATATTCCCTCGTTATCCAGTTGGGCGCCTAATGCAAAAATAAAAATGCAGAAAAATATTCTCTCGTTATCCAGGTGTGGCGCTTGATGTAGAAATGAAAATGCGGAAAAATATTCCCTAGTTATCCAGGTGGACGCCTGATGTAGGAATGAAAAATGCAGAATAATATTCCCTCGTTATCCAGGTGGGCGCCTGATGCAGAAACGAAAGTGCGGAAAATTATTCCCTCGTTATCCAGATGGGCGCCTGATGCAGAAATGAAAATACAGAAAAATATTGCCTCGTTATCCATGTGGGCGCTTGATGCAGAAATGAAAATGCAGAAAAATATTCCATCATTATCCAGGTGGGCGCCTGATGCCGAAATAAAAATGCAGAAAAATATTCCTTTGTTATACAGGTGGGCGCCTGATGCGGAAATGAAAATGCAGAAAAATATTCCCTCGGTATCCAGGTGGGCGCCTGATGCAGAAATGAAAAATGCAGAAAAATATTCCCGTATTATCCAGGTGGGCGCTTGATGTAGAAATGAAAAATGCAAAAAAATATTCCCTCATTATCCAGGTGGGCACCTGATCCAGAAACGAAAATGCAGAAAAATATTCCCTCGTTATCTAGGTGGGCGCCTCATGCAGAAATGAAAATGCAGAAAAGTATTCTCTCGTTATCCAGGTGGCCGCCTGATGCAGAAATGAACAATGCTGAAAAATATTCCATCATTATCCAGGTGGGCGCCTGATACAGAAATGAACATGCATGAAAATATTCCCTCATTATCCAGGTGGGCGCTTGATGCAGAAATGAAAATGCAAAAAAATATTCCCTCTATATCCAGGTGGGCGTCTGATGCAGAATTGAAAAATGCAAAAAAATATTCTCTCATTATCTAGGTGGGCGCCTGATGTAGAAATAAAAATGCAGAAAAATATTTCCTCGTTATCCAGGTGGGCGCCTGATGCGAAAATAAAAATGCAGAAAAATATTTCCTCGTTATCCAGGTGGGCGCCTGATGTGAAAATAAAAATGCAGAAAAATATTCCCTCGTTATCCAAGTGGGCGTCTGATGCAAAAATGAAAATGCGGAAAAATATTCCCTCGTTATCCAGATGGGCGCCTGATGCAGGAATGAAAATTGCAAAAAAATATTTCCACATTATCCAGGTGGGCGCCTGATGTAGAAATGAAAAATGAAGAAAAATATTCCGTCATCAACTAGGTGGGTGCTTGATGCAGAAAGGAAAATGCAGAAAAATATTCCCTTGTTATCCAGGTTGGCGCCTGATGCAGAAATGAAAAATGCAGAAAAGTATTCCCCAATATCCAGGTGGGCGCCTGATGCAGAAATGAAAATGCGGAAAAATATTCCCTCGTTATCCAGGTGGGCGCCTGATGCAGAAATGAAAATGCAGAAAAATATTCCCTCATTATCCAGGTGGGCGCCTGATGCAGAAATGAAAATGCAGAAAAATATTCCCTCATTATCCAGGTGGGCGCCTGATGCAGAAATGAAAATGCAGAAAAATATTCCCTCGTTATCTAAGTGGGCGCCTGATGCAGAAATGAAAATGCAGAAAAGTATTCCCTCGTTATCCAGGTGGGCGCCTGATGCAGAAATGAAAAATGCAGAAAAATATTCCCTCATTATCCAGGTGGGCGCTTGATGCAGAAATGAACATGCAGAAAAATATTCCCTCATTAACCAGGTGGGCGCTTGATGCAGAAATGAAAATGCGGAAAAATATTCCCTCGTTATCCAGGTGGACGCCTGATGTAGGAATGAAAAATGCAGAATAATAATCCCTCATTATCCAGGTGGGCGCCTGATGCAGAAATAAAAATACAGAAAATTATTCCCTCGTTATCCAGGTGGGCGCCTGATGCAGAAATGAAAAATGCAGAAAAATATTCCGTCATTATCCAGGTGGGCGCCTGATGCAGAAAGGAAAATGCAGAAAAATATTTCCTTGTTATCCAGGTTGGTGGCTGATGCAGAAATGAAAAATACAGAAAAATATAACCTCGTTATCCAGGTGGGCGCCTGATGCGGAAATGAAAATGCAGAAAAATATTCCCTCGGTATCCAGGTGGGCGCCTGATGCAGAAATGAAAAATGCAGAAAAATATTCCCGCATTATCCAGGTGGGCGCTTGATGTAGAAATGAAAAATGCAGAAAAATATTCCCTCATTATCCAGGTGGGCACCTGATCCAGAAACGAAAATGCAAAAAAATATTCCCTCGTTATCTAGGTGGGCGCCTCATGCAGAAATGAAAATGCAGAAAAATATTCCCTCGTTATCCAGGTGGCCGCCTGATGCAGAAATGAAAAATGCTGAAAAATATTCCATCATTATCCAGGTGGGCGCCTGATACATAAATGAACATGCATGAAAATATTCCCTCATTATCCAAGTGGGCGCTTGATGGAGAAATGAAAATGCATAAAAATATTCCCTCTATATCCAGGTGGGTGTCTGATGCAGAAATGAAAAATGCAAAACAATATTCTCTCATTATCTAGGTGGGCGCCTGATGTAGAAATAAAAATGCAGAAAAATATTTCCTCGTTATCCTGGTGGGCGCCTGATACACAAATGAAAAATGCAGAAAAATATTTCCTCGTTATCCAGGTGCGCGCCTGATGCAAAAATAAAAATGCAGAAAAATATTCCGTCGTTATCCAAGTGGGCGTCTGATGGAAAAATGAAAATGCGGAAAAATACTCCCTCGTTATCCAGGCGGGCGCCTGATGCAGGAATGAAAATTGCAGAAAAATATTTCCTCAATATCCAGGTGGGCGCCTGATGCAGAAATGAAAAATGCAGAAAAATATTCCGTCATCAACTAGGTGGGTGCTTGATGCAGAAAGGAAAATGCAGAAAAATATTCCCTTGTTATCCAGGTTGGCGCCTGATGCAGAAATGAAAAATGCAGAAAAGTATTCCCTCAATATCCAGGTGGGCGCCTGATGAAGAAATGAAAATGCAGAAAAATATTCCCTCGTTATCCAGCTAGGCGCCTGATGTAGAAATGAAAATGCATAAAAATATTCCCGCATTATCCAGGTAGGCGCTTGATGCAGAAATGAAAAATGCAGAAAAATATTCCCTCGTTATCTAAGTGGGCGCCTGATGCAGAAATGAAAATGCAGAAAAGTATTCCCTCGTTATCCAGGTGGGCGCCTGATGCAGAAATGAAAAATGCAGAAAAATATTCCCTCATTATCCAGGTGGGCGCTTGATGCAGAAATGAACATGCAGAAAAATATTCCCTCATTATCCAGGTGGGCGCTTGATGCAGAAATTAAAATGCAGAAAAATATTCCCTCGTTATCCAGGTGGGCGTCTGATGCAGAAATGAAAAATGCAGAAAAATATTTCCTCGTTATCTATGTGTAACGACCCGACCGGTCGTTTTAGAAAATTTCGCCCCAATCCCTAATTTAACTATTCCCCCAAGTTCATTTCTGCTATTGTGGGTTGTCGGGAGAGTCGGTTCTAAAAAATTTGAGCATTTTGGGACACTTAGTCCCTAAATAAGAGCTTTGAAGCTAAAAAATAGCCCGTAGCCGGAACAGTGTTAAGACGATCTCGGAATGGAAATCTGATGGTTCCATTAGTTCCGTTAGGTGATTTCGGGGTTGGGAGCGCGTTCGGAATGTATTTTGGAGGTCCGTAGCTCAATTAGGCTTGAAATGCCGAAGGTTGAAATTTTGGCGAATCCGAACGATAGGTGAGATTTTGATCCGAGGGTCGGAATGGAATTCCGACAATTTCTGTAGCTTCGTTATGTGAATTTGGATATGTCCGCAAAGTTTCAGGTCATTCGGACGTCGTTTGGTCGAGTTTTTGATCGAATGTGCAATTCGGAAAGTTTTAAGAAATTTAGGCTTGAATTCGATGTGAATTATGGGTTTTGATGTTGTTAGATGTGTTTTTATGATTTGAACGAGTTCATATCGTGTTTTGGAGTATGTTGGTGGTTTTCGTTGGGGTCCCGGGAGCCTCGGGATGAATTTGGAGGTCCAAACGGACCATTTTGTGCCAAAAGGCACTGCTGTTCTGCTGCAATAACTGCAGAACAATTTTGCTCTCCGCGATCGCGGAGATGGCCATGCGATCGCGTAAGGGAGAATCCTGAGCTCTGCGATCGCGAAGTAAAGCCTGCGATCGCGTAAGGCTGGAGGTTGAACCAGTGCGATCGCGTGAGGGAGTATGCGATCGCGTAGGGTATTGGTCGGAAGCAGTGCGATCGCGTGAGGGAGTATGCGATCGCGTAGGGTAGTTGGGGAGCCGGACGAGTTTGTTCTTCGCGATCGCGTTAGTACGTTTGCGATCGCGTAGTATTGATGAGTTGTTCACTGCGATCGCGTCCAGGGTCACGCGATCGCGTAGAGGAAAATTAGGCCGCCCATATTTTGTGCATCGCGATCGCAAGCCCGGTGCTGCGATCGCGTAGAGTAAAATGGCCTGGCAGTGACTTTAAGTCCAGAACATTTCAGTCGCGGCCTAACACACCAAAACCGCCATTGTTGAGCTCCAAGAGAGGATTTTGAAGGGGAAACGCCGGGATATCATCGGGAAATCATCGGGGGTAAGTTTCTTGACCTTAATTCGTTGGTTTATCATGAAATCCGTGATTATTTCACTGAAATTGGGAGATTAAAGGTGGGTTTGAGCCCTAGGCCTAAATGTTAGAAAATCTTTGATTTGAGTGGGCAAATGGAGTCCGATTTTGGTAAATTTTATATGCCTAGACTCGTATTGAGATAAGGAACCCGAATATATAATTTTCGTGATTTTTCGATAAGCGTACCGAAAGTCGGGTTTTGACAACTTGTGGGTTTTGGTGTATTTTGAGTTATTTTGATTGGGTAATGCCCAATTGACCTATTTTGATGTGATTGTATTGATTTTTATCAAATTCTACACTTGTGGAGGCCGACATTCGCGGCAAGAGAGTTGTTTCATAGCGGTTTTGTACCGGAGTCGAGGTAAGTGGCTTGTCTAACCTCGTGTGGGGGAATTCTCACCCCTAGGATATTATGTGATAGTTTAAATGCCTTGTACGCGAGGTGACGGGCGTGTACATGCGCTGGTTGTTGAAAACGCACTTTAATTAAAATGTTCTATGAGAAATATTCCTGTCTTTGGCTGTTAATTTGATATTTTTACCCGGTAGTGGTTAGGAAAGCATGATTAGGTAGTACTTAACTATTTAGTTGCCTAATTGCCTTGTTTGAACTCCTTGATAATTATTGGCACTATTTTTCGGTGAAGTTATATTTAAGCATAATTATTCTCTCTGTGGATTCCTTTATTGGTTGTGCTTGTGGATTGCGGGTTCGATTCCCGAAGACCCAGGGTTGTGGGTTCGATTCCCAGAGACCCGGCGTGATATTGGTAGGGACTACGGGTTCGATTCCCGAGATCCTGAGTTATTGGTAGGGACTACGGGTTCGATTCCTGAGATCCTGAGTTATTGGTAGGGATTACGGGTTCGATTCCCGAGATCCTGAGTTATTGGTAGGGACTGCGGGTTTGATTCCCGGAGATCCTGAGTTATTGATTATTTATTGAGACAAGGGCTGCGGGTTCGATTCCCGGAGACCCAGAGGTACTGTCAATGGGACTGTGGGTTCGATTCCCACAGGTCCTGGACTGGTTTTATTGAGTTGACTATTTGTTGTTAGCTTAATTGTAGACGATTGCGGTAATCATTTATTGTTGTTAATTTCGGAAATTATTATCATTTAAACTGCTTATTATTGTTATTATCATTATATATTATATTATTTGTTTCTCAGTAGGGCCCTGACCTTCCTCGTCACTACTCCATCGAGGTTAGGCTTGGCACTTACTGAGTACCGCTATGGTGTACTCATGCTACTCTTCTGCACACTTTTGTTGTGCAGATCCAGGTACATCAGGGCAAGCTCACAGCAGGTGATTCAGCAACGTTTTGGGAGACCTCGAGGTATGATCCGCTACGTCCGCGGATCCGGAGGCCTTCCTTCTATTCTAGTGCTAGTAGATGATTTTCCTTCATTCCGTTATTAGATACTCCTTTTACATAGAGCTACAATTGTATGATCTCTTTTAGTCTGTGTTACCCGTGGGATTCCGGGTCTTGGTAGTGTTTTAAACAGCGTATTTGATTGGTGTATGTGCCAAGCGGCACGGATTTCATTCCTTTCATCTAATTTTCCGCTAAATTCTTATTAAATGTTCATAAACTGGTATATTCCGCAACGTGTTAGGCTTACCTAGTTGTGGGGACTGGGTGCCATCACGACATGTTCACGATTGATGAACTAGGGTCGTGACAAGTTGGTATCAGAGCACTAGGTTCATAGGAGTCACGGGACACGGACCGGTTACTTAGAGTCTCGCTGATCGATACGGAGACGTCTGTATTTATCTACGAGGGCCTATGTAACTGTTTAGGAAACTCTTCATTTCTTTGGATTCCTTGTCGTGCGACATTTTTGGCATCAAAAATCTAAACTATTGATTCCTATTCTCTCACAGATGGTGAGGACACGAGCTACTCGCGACGATCAGGCACCCGCGCCCCCTGTTGCCGCCGTCAGAGGCCGGGGCCGAGGGTAGAGGACGAGGACGCGCCCGAGGTGCAACCACGGCACCCGTGCGTGCTGCCAAGGCACCACCGGTGGATCAGGTTAGAGCAGGCACCTAGTACACAGACTACAGCTGCTACTACTCCAACACTCTAGGAGACCCTGGCCCAGTTCATGAGCATGTCTACTACTTTAGCTTAGGCAGGGTTACTTCCTCTCACTGCAGCTACATCTTAGGCCATGGGAGGGGCCCAGACTCCCGCAACCACTACACCTGAGCAGCGAGTTCCCGTGGGTCAGGTTCCAGAGATTATTACTATGCCTCCTGCCGCCCCAGTACAGCCCGGAGGTGGGCAAGCTGCCTCTGAGGACGAGCAGCGTAGATTGGAGAGGTTCAAGAAATATGACCCTCCGGTGTTTAGTGGTTTGGCTTCAGATGATGCATTGGGTTTTCTAGAGGAGTGTCATCGTATTCTTCGTACAATGGGGATTGTGGAGACCAGCGGGGTTTCCTTCACTGCTTTTCAGTTTCATGGGGCCGCTTATGAGTGGTGGCGCACGTATGAGTTGGATAGTCCGGAGGAGTCCGCTTCGTTGACCTGGACGCAGTTTTCAGATCTGTTTTTGAGGGAGTTTGTTCCATAGAGCCTTAGGGATTCTTGGCGCTCGGAGTTTGAGCGGTTGCGACATGGCTCCATGTCAGTATCAGAGTATGCTATCAGTTTCACCCGTCTAGCCAGGCATGCACCGCCTTTGGTAGCCACGGTCCGGGAGAGAGTGCGGAGATTTATTGAGGGCCTGATTCTGCCGATCCGGTCCATCATGGCCAGAGAGTTGGAGACAGATATATCTTATCAGCAGGCAGTTAGCATTGCCAGGAGGATTGAGAGTATGCTCCCTAGAGAGCGGGGAGAAAGGGAGGCCAAGAGGTCTCGTGAGTCGGGCCATTTCTCTGGTGCCCGCACTTCAGTAGACGGTCGTTTTGGCAGGGGTTATTCCGGTCGTCCATTTCATTCAGCATTGCCAGCAGCTGGTAGCACTCCACCTCTTCCAGCACCTCGGGAGCCTTATTATGCTCCCCCAGTTTCCAGTGCACCTCATGTGTGGGGTACCTCTAGGGGTCAAACTAGTGGGGGTGAGGCCGGTCAGTCACAGCCACCGCGTCCTCCCCGAGCTTGTTTTGAGTGTGGGGATACTCGCCATCTGGTTAGGGAGTGCCTCAGACGTAGGAGAGGAGCACCTCCTTAGTCTTCGCAGCCTCAGCATGGTTCTCAAGGCCAGCAGGCCATCATTCCACTCCACCTGCCCAGCCAGCCAGGGGCGGGGGTCAGGGTTCTAGAGGCCGCCCTCGAGAGGGGGGACAGGCCAGATTCTATGCTATTCCTGATCGCGCTGCGGCTGTTGCATCTGATTCTGTTATCACAGGTATTATTCTGGTTAGTCACAGGGAGGCATCGGTTCTATTCGACCCCGGTTCCACTTTTTCATATGTGTCTTCTTACTTTGCTTCTCATCTGGGTGTGCCTCGGGATTCTTTGAGTGCCCCCATTTATGTTTCCACTCCGGTGGGTGATTCTTTGGCCGTGGACCGCGTATATCGGTCGTGTTTGATTACCATTTGTGATTTTGAGACCAGAGCGGATCTATTGCTGCTTGGGATGGTCGATTTTGATATTATTCTGGGCATGGACTGGTTGTCGCCCCATTATGCTATTCTTGATTGTCACGCCAAGACCGTGACGCTGGCTATGCCGGGCATTCCACGTATTGAGTGGAGTGGTACTCTAGATCACACCCCTAGCCGTGTTATTTCTTTTCTCAGAGCTCAGCGTATGGTTGAGAAGGGGTGTGCTGCTTATCTAGCCTATGTGCGGGACGTCAGGTGTTGACACTCCCTCTATTGATTCTGTTCATGTGGTACGTGACTTTGCTGATGTATTTCCAGCTGATCTTCCGGGCATGCAGCCCGACAGAGATATTGACTTTGCTATTGACTTGTTGCCGGGCACTCAGCCCATTTCTATTCCACCGTACCGTATGGCTCCTCCTGAGTTCCTGAGTTGAAGGATCAATTACAGGAGTTATTGGGTAAAGGTTTCATTCGACCCAGTGTTTCGCCTTGGGGTGCTCCCGTATTATTTGTGAAGAAAAAGGACGGTTCTATGCGTATGTGTATTGACTATCGTCAGCTGAACAAGGTTACAGAGTGAAGAACCGGTATCCTTTGCCCCGTATTGATGATTTATTTGACCAGCTACAGGGCGCACAGGTGTTTTCAAAGATTGATTTGCGCTCTGGATATCACCAGCTGAAGATTCGGGAGCCAGATATCCCGAAGACTGCCTTCAGGACCCGGTATGGTCACTATGAGTTCCTCGTGATGTCTTTTGGGCTGACTAATGCCCCAGCAGCCTTTATGCATTTGATGCACAGTGTGTTCAGGCCTTATCCGGACTCGTTCGTGATTGTCTTCATTGATGATATTCTAGTATATTCCCGGAGCCGGGAAGAGCACGAGTAGCATTTGAGGATAGTGCTTCAGATTCTGAGGGAGAAGCAGCTTTATGCCAAGTTCTCTAAATGTGAATTATGGTTGAGTTCAGTAGCATTTTTGGGCCACGTGGTGTCGAGTGATGGTATTCGAGTAGATCCGAGGAAGGTGGAGGCCGTGAAGAGTTGGCCCAGACCCTCCTCCGCTACTGAGATTCGCAGTTTCCTTGGTTTGGCGGGCTATTACCGTCGTTTTGTAGAGGGTTCTCTTCGATTGCAGCACCTATGACTAGATTGACCCAAAAGGGTGCCCTTTTTCAGTGGACAGACGAGTGTGAGGCGAGCTTTCAGAAGCTCAAGACAGCTTTGACTTCGGCCCCTATATTGATGTTGCCTACAGGTTCGGGGTCCTATACCGTATATTGTGATGCCTCACGAGTTGGACTCGGTGCGGTATTGATGCAGGACGGTAGGGTGATTGCCTACGCGTCGAGACAGCTGAAGGTACATGAGAAGAATTACCCTGTTCATGAATTGGAGCTAGCTGCCATTGTTCACGCCTTGAAAATTTGGCGTCATTATTTATATGGGGTTCCTTGTGATATCTACACTGATCACCGGAGCTTGCAGCACTTGCTTAAGCAGAAGGACCTGAATATGCGTCAGAGGAGATGGTTGGAACTACTGAAAGACTATGATATTACTATTCTCTATCATCCGGGCAAGGCTAATGTGGTTGTTGATGCCTTGAGTCGTCGGGTAGAGAGTTTGGGGAGTTTAGCATATCTACCAGCTTTAGAGAGGTCTATGGCGATGGATGTTCAGGCTTTAGCCAGACAGTTTGTTAGACTGGATCTTTCGGAGCCCAGCCGAATTCTAGCATGTGTGGTTTCTCGGTCTTCTCTATTTGACCGCATCAGGGGAGCGTCAGTTCGACGACCCTCATTTGCTTGTCCTTCAGGATAGAGTTCGGCGTGGTGATGCTCGAGATGTTACCATCGGGGATGATGGGGTCATGAGGATGCAGGGGCGTATCTGTGTGCCCAATGTAGATGATCTTCGAGAGCTGATTCTAGCAGAGGCCCATAGTTCGCGGTATTCCATCCATCCGGGTGCCGCGAAGATGTATCAGGACTTGAAACAACATTTCTGGTGGAGGCGGATGAAGAGGGATATAGTTGATTATGTTTCCAGATGCCTCAACTGCCAGCAGGTGAAGTATGAGCATCAGCGTCCGGGTGGATTGATGCAGCGGATTGAGATTCCCGAGTGGAAATGGGAGCGCATTACCATGGACTTTGTATCTGGACTTCCACGGACGGTTAGGAAGTTTGATTCTATTTGGGTCATTGTGGATCGGCTGACCAAGTCCGCCCATTTCATACCGGTGAGTACTGCTTATTCATCGGAACGACTGGCGGAGATCTATATCAGGGAGATAGTTCGGCTGCATGGTATTCCAGTTTCCATCATTTCGGATAGAGGCACTCGGTTCACTTCACGGTTCTGGAGAGCCGTACAGCAGGAGTTAGGTACTCGGGTAGAGCTGAGCACAGCCTTTCACCCCCAGACTGATGGGCAGTCCGAACGCACTATTCATATTTTGAAGGATATGCTCCGTGCGTGCGTGATTGAGTTTGGAGGTTCATGGGATCACTTCTTGCCACTGGCGGAGTTTGCTTATAACAACAGCTACCAGTCTAGTATTCAGATGGCACCGTACGAGGCCCTATATGGTAGGAGGTGCAGGTCTCCCGTGGGTTGGTTTGAGCCGGGCGAGGCCGGGTTGCTAGGTACTGATATGGTTCAGGAGGCTATGGACAAGGTCAAGGTGATTCAGGACAGACTTCGTGCAGCCCAGTCTAGACAGAAGAGTTATGCGGACAAGAAGGTTCGCGATGTGGCTTTTATGGTTGGCGAGCGGGTTCTACTTCGAGTCTCGCCCATGAAGGGTGTTATGAGGTTTGGGAAGAAAGGAAAGTTGAGTCCTAGATTTATTGGCCCTTTTGAGATTTTGAGGGGTGTTGGGGAGGTTGCTTATGAGTTGGCCTTACCTCCCAGCCTAGCCGGAGTTCACCCCGTATTTCATGTCTCCATGCTCCGGAGATACCATGGTGACCCGTCGCATGTGTTGGATTTCACATCCGTTCAGCTAGACAAGGATCTGTCTTATGTTGAGGAGCCAGTAGCCATTCTAGACAGGCAAGTCAGAAAGCTAAGGTCAAAGAACATCGCTTCGGTAAAGGTTCAGTGGCGGGGCCAGCCGGTCGAGGAGGCGACTTGGGAGACCGAGCAGGATATGCGCAGCCAGTACCCTCATCTTTTCACTACTCCAGGTATGTTTTCTATGCTCGTTCGAGGACGAACGAATCTTTAAGTGTGGGAAGATGTAACGACCCGACCGGTCGTTTTAGAAAATTTCGCCCCAATCCCTAATTTAATTGTTCCCCCAAGTTCATTTCTGCTATTGTGGGTTGCCGGGAGAGTCGGTTCTAAAAAATTTGAGCATTTTGGGACACTTAGTCCCTAAATAAGAGCTTTGAAGCTAGAAAATGGCCCGTAGCCGGAACAATGTTAAGACGATCTCAGAACGGAAATCCGATGGTTCCATTAGTTCCGTTAGGTGATTTCGGGGTTGGGAGCGCGTTCGGAATGTATTTTGGAGGTGCGTAGCTCAATTAGGCTTGAAATGCCGAAGGTTGAAATTTTGGCGAATCCGAACGATTGGTGAGATTTTGATCCGGGGGTCGAAATGGAATTCCGACAATTTCTGTAGCTTCGTTATGTGAATTTGGATATGTCCGCAAAGTTTCAGGTCATTCGAACGTCGTTTGGTCGAGTTTTTGATCGAATGTGCAATTCTGAAAGTTTTAAGTTATTTAGGCTTGAATTCGATGTGAATTATGGGTTTTGATGTTGTTAGACGTGTTTTTATGATTTGAACGAGTTCATATCGTGTTTTGGAGTATGTTGGTGGTTTTCGTTGGGGTCCGGGAGCCTCGGGATGAATTCGGGGGTCCAAACGGACCATTTTGTGCCAAAAGGCACTGCTGTTCTGCTGCAATAACTGCAGAACAATTTTGCTCTCCGCGATCGCGGAGATGGCCATGCGATCGCGTAAGGGAGAATCTTGAGCTCCGCGATCGCGAAGTAAAGCCTGCGATCGCGTAAGGCTGGAGGTTGAACCAATGCGATCGCGTGAGGGAGTATGCGATCGCGTAGGGTATTGGTCGGAAGCAGTTCGATCGCGTGAGGGAGTATGCGATCGCGTAAGGTAGTTGGGGAGCCGGACGAGTTTGTTCTTCGCGATCGCGTTAGTACATTTGCGATCGCGTAGTATTGATGAGTTGTTCACTGCGATCGCGTCCAGGGTCACGCGATCGCGTAGAGGAAAATTAGGCCGCCCATATTTTGTGCATCGCGATCGCAAGCCCAGTTCTGCGATCGCGTAGAGTAAAATGGCCTGGCAGTGACTTTAAGTCCAGAACATTTCAGTCGCGGCCTAACACACCAAAACCGCCATTGTTGAGCTCCAAGAGAGGATTTTGAAGGGGAAACGCCGGGATATCATCGGGAAATCATCGGGGGTAAGTTTCTTGACCTTAATTCGTTGGTTTATCATGAAATCCGTGATTATTTCACTCAAATTGGGAGATTAAAGGTGGGTTTGAGCCCTAGGCCTAAATGTTAGAAAATCTTTGATTTGAGTGGGCAAATGGAGTCCGATTTTGGTAAATTTTATATGCCTAGACTCGTATTGAGATAAGGAACCTGAATATATAATTTTCGTGATTTTTCGATAAGCGTACCAAAAGTCGGGTGTTGGCAACTTGTGGGTTTTGGTGTATTTTGAGTTATTTTGATTGGGTAATGCCCAATTGACCTATTTTGATGTGATTGTATTGATTTTTATCAGGATTCTACACTTGTGGAGGCCGACATTCGCGGCAAGAGAGTTGTTTCATAGCGGTTTTGTACCGGAGTCGAGGTAAGTGGCTTGTCTAACCTCGTGTGGGGAATTCTCACCCCTAGGATATTATGTGATAGTTTAAATGCCTTGTATGCGAGGTGACGGGCGTGTACATGCGCTGGTTGTTGAAAACGCACTTTAATTAAAATGTTCTATGAGCAATATTCCTGTCTTTGGCTGTTAATTTGATATTTTTACCCGGTAGTGGTTAGGAAAGCATGATTAGGTAGTACTTAACTATTTAGTTGCCTAATTGCCTTGTTTGAACTCCTTGATAATTATTGGCACTATTTTTCGGTGAAGTTATATTTAAGCATAATTATTCTCTCTGTGGATTCCTTTATTGGCTGTGCTTGTGGACTGCGGGTTCGATTCCCGGAGACCCAGGGCTGTGGGTTCGATTCCCAGCGACCCGGCGTGATATTGGTAGGGACTACGGGTTCGATTCCCGAGATCCTGAGTTATTGGTAGGGACTACGGTTTCGATTCCCGAGATCCTGAGTTATTGGTAGGGATTACGGGTTCGATTCCTGAGATCCTGAGTTATTGGTAGGGACTGCGGGTTCGTTTCCTGGAGATCCTGAGTTATTAATTATTTATTGAGACAAGGGCTTCGGGTTCGATTCCCGGAGACCCAGAGGTACTGTCAATGGGACTGTGGGTTCGATTCCCACAGGTCATGGACTGGTTTTATTGAGTTGACTATTTGTTGTTAGCTTAATTGTAGACGATTGTAGTAATCATTTATTGTTGTTAATTTTGGAAGTTATTATCATTTAAACTGCTTATTATTGTTATTATCATTATATTATTTGTTTCTCAGTAGGGCCCTGACCTTCCTCGTCACTACTCCATCGAGGTTAGGCTTGGCACTTACTGAGTACCGCTGTGGTGTACTCATGCTACTCTTCTGCACACTTTTGTTGTGCAGATCCAGGTACATCAGGGCAGACTCACATCAGGTGATTCAGCAGCGTTTTGGGAGACCTCGAGGTATGATCTGCTACGTCCGCGGATCCGGAGGCCTTCCTTCTATTCTAGTGCTAGTAGATGATTTTCCTTCATTCCGTTGTTAGATACTCCTTTTACATAGAGCTACAATTGTATGATCTCTTTTAGTCTGTGTTACCCGTGGGATTCCGGGTCTTGGTAGTGTTTTAAACAGCGTATTTGATTGGTGTATGTGCCAAGCGGCACGGATTTCATTCCTTTCATCTTATTTTCCGTTAAATTCTTATTAAATGTTCATAAACTGGTATATTCCGCAACGTGTTAGGCTTACCTAGTCGTGGGGACTAGGTGCCATCACGACATGTTCACGATTGGTGAACTAGGGTCGTGACACTATGTGGGCGCCTGATGCAGAAATGAAAATGCAGAAATATATTCCCTCGTTATCCAGGCGGGCGCCAGATGCAGAAATGAAAAATACAGAAAAATATTCCCTCATTATCCAGTTGGGCGCCTAATGCAGAAATAAAAATGCAGAAAAATATTCCCTCGTTATCCAGGTGGGGCGCTTTATGTAGAGATGAAAATGCGGAAAAATATTCCCTCTATATCCAGGTGGACGCCTGATGTAGGAATGAAAAATGCATAATAATGCAGAAATGAAAAGACAGATAATTATTCCCTCGTTATCCAGGTGGGCGCCTGATCCAGAAATGAACAATGCAGAAAAATATTCCGTCATTATCCAGGTGGGCGCCTGATGCAGAAATGAAAATGCAGAAAAATATTCCCGCATTATCCAGGTGGGCGCTTGATGCAAAAAATGAAAAATGCAGAAAAATATTCCCTCATTATCCAGGTGGACGCCTGATGCAGAAATAAAAATGCAGAAAAATATTCCCTCGTTATCTAAGTGGGTGCCCGATGCAGAAATCAAAATGCAGAAAAGTATTCTCTCGTTATTCAGGTGGGCGCCTGATGCAGAAATGAAAAATGCTGAAAAATATTCCCTCATAATCCAGGTGGGCGCCTGATGCAGAAATGATCATGCAAAAAAATATTCCCTCATTATCCAGGTGGGCGCTTGATGCAGAAATGAAAATGCAAGAAAAATATTCCCTCGTTATCCAGGTGGGCGTCTGATGCAGAAATGAAAAATGCAGAAAAATATTTCCTCGTTATCTATGTGGGCGCCTGATGCAGAAATGAAAATGCAGAAAAATATTCCCTCGTTATCCAGGTGGGCGCCTGATGCAGAAATGAAAAATACAGAAAAATATTCCCTCGTTATCCAGTTGGGCGCCTAATGCATAAATAAAAATGTAGAAAAATATTCCCTCGTTATTCAGATGGGGCGCTTTATGCAGAAATGAAAATGCAGAAAATATTCCCTCGTTATCCAGGTGGACGCCTGATGTAGGAATGAAAAATGCATAATAAGAATCCCTCATTATCCAGGTGGGCGCCTGACGCAGAAAAGAAAATACAAAAAATTATTCCCTCGTTATCCCCGTGGGCGCCTGATGCAGAAATGAAAAATGCAGAAAAATATTCCGTCATTATCCAGGTGGGCGCCTGATGCAGAAAAATATTCCCTTGTTATCCAGGTCGGTGGCTGATGCAGAAATGAAAAATGCAGAAAAATATACCCTAGCTATCCAGGTGGGCGCCTGATGCAGAAATGAAAATGCAGACAAATATTCCCTCGGTATCCAGGTGGGCGCCTGATGCAGAAATGAAAAATGCAGAAAAATATTCCCGCATTATCCAGGTGGGCACCTGATGCAGAAATGAAAATGCAGAAAAATATTCCCTCGTTATCTAGGTGGGCGCTTGATGCAGAAATGAAAATGCAGAAAAATATTCCCTCGTTATCCAGGTGGGCGCCTGATGCAGAAATGAAAATGCAGAAAAATATTTCCTCATTATACAGGTGGGCGCCTGAACAGAAATGAAAATGCAGAAAAATATTCCCTCGTTATCTAGGGGGGCGCTTGATGCATAAATGAAAATGCAGAAAAATATTACCTTGTTATCCAGGTGGGCGCCTGATGCAAAAAATAAAAATGCAAAAAAATATTCCCGCATTATCCAGGTGGGCGCTTGATGCAGAAATGAAAAATGCAGAAAAATATTCCCTCATTATCCAGGTGGGCGACTGATGCAGAAATGAAAATACAGAAAAATATTCCCTCGTTATCTAAGTGGGCGCCTGATGCAGAAATGAAAATGCAGAAAAGTATTCCCTCGTTATCCAGGTGGGCGCCTGATGCAAAAATGAAAAATGCAGAAAAATATTCCCTCATTATCTAGGTGGGCGCTTGATGCAGAAATGAACATGCAGAAAAATATTCCCTCATTATCCAGGTGGGCGTTTGATGCAGAAATTAAAATGCAGAAAAATATTCCCTCGTTATCCAGGTGGGCGTCTGATGCAGAAATGAAAAATGCAGAAAAATATTTCCTCGTTATCTATGTGGGCGCCTGATGCAGAAATGAAAATGCAGAAAATATTCCCTCGTTATCCAGGTGGGCGCCTGATGAAGAAATAAAAATACAGAAAAATATTCTCTCGTTATCCAGTTGGGCGCCTAATGCAGAAATAAAAATGCAGAAAAATATTCCCTCGTTATCCAGGTAGGGCGCTTTATGCAGAGATGAAAATGGGGAAAAATATTCCCTCTATATCCAGTGGACGCCTGATGTAGGAATGAAAAATGCAGAATAATAATACCTCATTATCCAGGTGGGCGCCTAATGCAGAAATGAAAATGCATAAAAATATTCCCTCGTTATCCAGGTGGGCGCTCGATGCAGAAATGAAAATGCAGAAAAGTATTCCCTTGTTATACACGTGGGCATCTGATATAGAAATTAAAATGCAGAAAATATTCCCTCGTTATCCAGTTGGGGGTCTTGATGCAAAAAATGAAAAATGCAGAAAAATATTCCCTCATTATCCAGGTGGACGCCTGATGCAGAAATAAAAATGCAGAAAAATATTCCCTCGTTATCTAAGTGGGTGCCCGATGCAGAAATCAAAATGCAGAAAAGTATTCTCTCGTTATTCAGGTGGGCGCCTGATGCAGAAATAAAAAATACAGAAAAATATTCCCTCATAATCCAGGTGGGCGCCTGATGCAGAAATGAACATGCAGAAAAATATTCCCTCATTATCCAGGTGGGCGCTTGATGCAGAAATGAAAATGCAAAAAAATATTCCCTCGTTATCCAGGTGGGCGTCTGATGCAGAAATGAAAAGTGCAGAAAAATATTTCCTCGTTATCTATGTGGGCGCCTGATGCAGAAATGAAAATGCCGAAAAATATTCCCTCGTTATCCAGGTGGGCGCCTAATGCAAAAATGAAAAATACAGAAAAATATCCCCTCGTTATCCAGTTAGGCGCCTAATGCAGAAATAAAAATGTAGAAAAATATTCCCTCGTTATCCAGATGGGGCGCTTTATGCAGAAATGAAAATGCAGAAAATATTCCCTCGTTATCCAGGTGGACGCCTGATGTAGGAATGAAAAATGCATAATAAGAATCCCTCATTATCCAGGTGGGCGCCTGATGCAGAAAAGAAAATACAGAAAATTATTCCCTCGTTATCCACGTGGGCGCCTGATGCAGAAAAATATTCCATTGTTATCCCGGTGGGTGCCTGATACAGAAAGTACCTTATGCAGAAATTAAAAATGTAGAAAAATATTCCCTTGTTATCCAGGTCGGCGCCTGATGCAGAAATTAAAAATGCAGAAAATATTCCCTTGTTATCCAATGGTGGGCGCCTGATGCAGAAATGAAAAATGTAGAAAAATATTCCCTCGGTATCCAGGTGGGCGCCTGATGCAGAAATGAAAAATGTAGAAAAATATTCCCGCATTATCCAGGTGGGCACCTGATGCAGAAATGAAAATGCAGAAAAATATTCCCTCGTTATCTAGGTGGGCGCCTGATGCAGAAATGAAAATGCAGAAAAGTATTCCCTCGTTATCCAGGTGGCTGCCTGATGCAGAAATGAAAAATGCTGAAAAATATTCCATCATTATCCAGGTGGGCGCCTGATGCAGAAATGAACATGCATAAAAATATTCCCTCATTATCCAGGTCGGCGCTTGATGCATAAATGAAAATGCAGAAAAATATTCCCTCTATATCCAGGTGGGCGTCCGATGCAGAAATGAAAAATGCAAAAAATACATTCTCTCATTATCTAGGTGGGCGCCTGATGCAGAAATGAAAATGCAGAAAAATATTCTCTAGTTATCCAGATGGGCGCCTGATGTCGAAATGAAAAATGCAGAAAAATATTCCCTCGTTATCCAGGTGGGCGCCTGATACACTAATGAAAATGTAGAAAAATATTCCCTTGTTATACAGGTGGGCGCCTGATGCAGAAATTAAAATGCATAAAAATATTCCCTCGTTATCCAGGTGGGCGCTCGATGCAGAAATGAAAATGCAGAAAAGTATTCCCTTGTTATACACGTGGGCATCTGATACAGAAATGAAAAATACAGAAAAATATTCCGTCATCATCTAGGTGGGCGCCTGATGCAGAAAGGAAAATACAGAAAAATATTCCCTCGTTATCCAGGTGTGGCGGTTTATGTAGAGATGAAAATGCGGAAAAATATTCCCTCTATATCCAGGTGGACGCCTGATGTAGGAATGAAAAATGCATAATAATGCAGAAATGATAAGACAGATAATTATTCCCTCGTTATCCAGGTGGGCGCCTGATGCAGAAATGAACAATGCAGAAAAATATTCCGTCATTATCCAGGTGGGCGCCTGATGCAGAAATGAAAATGCAGAAAAATATTCCCGCATTATCCAGGTGGGCGCTTGATGCAAAAAATGAAAATTGCAGAAAAATATTCCCTCATTATCCAGGTGGACGCCTGATGCAGAAATAAAAATGCAGAAAAATATTCCCTCGTTATCTAAGTGGGTGCCTGATGCAGAAATGAAAATGCAGAAAAGTATTCTCTCGTTATTCAGGTGGGCGCCTGATGCAGAAATGAAAAATGCAGAAAAATATTCCCTCATAATCCAGGTGGGCGCCTGATGCAGAAATGATCATGCAAAAAAATATTCCCTCATTATCCAGGTGGGCGCTTGATGCAGAAATGAAAATGCAAAAAAATATTCCATCGTTATCCAGGTGGGCGTCTGATGCAGAAATGAAAAGTGCAGAAAAATATTTCCTCGTTATCTATGTGGGCGCCTGATGCAGAAATGAAAATGCAGAAAAATATTCCCTCGTTATCCAGGTGGGCGCCTGATGCAGAAATGAAAAATACAGAAAAATATTCCCTCGTTATCCAGTTGGGCGCCTAATGCAGAAATAAAAATGTAGAAAAATATTCCCTCGTTATTCGGGTGGGCGCCTGATGCAGAAATAAAAATTGCAGAAAAATATTCCCTCGTTATCCAGGTGGACGCCTGATGTAGGAATGAAAAATGCATAATAAGAATCCCTCATTATCCAGGTGGGCGCCTGATGCAGAAAAGAAAATACAAAAAATTATTCCCTCGTTATCCACGTGGGCGCCTGATGCAGAAATGAAAAATGCAGAAAAATATTCCGTCATTATCCAGGTGGGCGCCTGATGCAGAAAAATATTCCCTTGTTATCCAGGTCGGTGGCTGATGCAGAAATGAAAAATGCAGAAAAATATACCCTCGTTATCCAGGTGGGCGCCTGATGCAGAAATGAAAATGCAGACAAATATTCCCTCGGTATCCAGGTGGGCGCCTGATGCAGAAATGAAAAATGCAGAAAAATATTCCCGCATTATCGAGGTGGGCACCTGATGCAGAAATGAAAATGCAGAAAAATATTCCCTCGTTATCTAGGTGGGTGCCTGATGCAGAAATGAAAATGCAGAAAAGTATTCCCTCGTTATCCAGGTGGCCGCCTGATGCAGAAATGAAAAATGCAGAAAAATATTCCCGCATTATCCAGGTGGGCGCTTGATGCAGAAATGAAAAATGCAGAAAACTATTCCTTCATTATCCAGGTGGGCGCCTGATGCAGAAATGAAAATGCAGAAAAATATTCCCGTCATTATCCAGGTGGGCGCCTGATGTAGAAATGAAAATGCAGAAAAATATTCCCGCATTATCCAGGTGGGCTCTTGATGCAGAAATGAAAAATGCAGAAAAATATTCCCTCATTATCCAGGTGGGCGACTGATGCAGAAATGAAAATGCAGAAAAATATTCCCTCGTTATCTAAGTGGGCGCCTGATGCAGAAATGAAAATGCAGAAAAGTATTCCCTCGTTATCCAGGTGGGCGCCTGATGCAAAAATGAAAAATGCAGAAAAATATTCCCTCATTATCTAGGTGGGCGCTTGATGCAGAAATGAACATGCAGAAAAATATTCCCTCATTATCCAGGTGGGCGTTTGATGCAGAAATTAAAATGCAGAAAAATATTCCCTCGTTATCCAGGTGGGCGTCTGATGCAGAAATGAAAAATGCAGAAAAATATTTCCTCGTTATCTATGTGGGCGCCTGATGCAGAAATGAAAATGCAGAAAAATATTCCCTCGTTATCCAGGTGGGCGCCTGATGGAGAAATGAAAAATACAGAAAAATATTCTCTCGTTATCCAGTTGGGCGCCTAATGCGGAAATAAAAATGCAGAAAAATATTCCCTCGTTATCCAGGTGGGGCGCTTTATGCAGAGATGAAAATGGGGAAAAATATTCCCTCTATATCCAGTGGACGCCTGATGTAGGAATGAAAAATGCAGAATAATAATACCTCATTATCCAGGTGGGCGCCTGATGCAGAAATGAAAAATGCAGAAAAATATTCCGTCATTATCCAGGTGGGCGCCTGATGCAGAAATGAAAATGCAGAAAAATATTCCCGCATTATCCAGGTGGGCGCTTGATGCAGAAATGAAAAATGCAGAAAAATATTCCCTCATTATCCAGGTGGACGCCTGATGCAGAAATAAAAATGCAGAAAAATATTCCCTCGTTATCTAAGTGGGTGCCTGATGCAGAAATGAAAATGCAGAAAAATATTCCCTCATTATCCAGGTGGGCGCCTGATGCAGAAATAAAAAATACAGAAAAATATTCCCTCATAATCCAGAATATTCCCTCATTATCCAAGTGGGCGCTTGATGCAGAAATGAAAATGCAAAAAAATATTCCCTCGTTATCCAGGTGGGCGTCTGATGCAGAAATGAAAAGTGCAGAAAAATATTTCCTCGTTATCTATGTGGGCGCCTGATGCAGAAATGAAAATGCCGAAAAATATTCCCTCGTTATCCAGGTGGGCGCCTAATGCAGAAATGAAAAATACAGAAAAATATTCCCTCGTTATCCAGTTGGGCGCCTAATGCATAAATAAAAATGTAGAAAAATATTCCCTCGTTATTCAGATGGGGCGCTTTATGCAGAAATGAAAATGCAGAAAATATTCCCTCGTTATCCAGGTGGACGCCTGATGTAGGAATGAAAAATGCATAATAAGAATCCCTCATTATCCACGTGGGCGCCTGATGCCGAAAAGAAAATACAGAAAATTATTCCCTCGTTATCCACGTGGGCGCCTGATGCAGAAATGAAAAATGCAGAAAAATATTCCGCCATTATCCAGGTGGGCGCCTGATGCAGAAAGGAAAATGCAGAAAAATATTCCCTTGTTATCCAGGTCGGCGCCTGATGCAAAAATGAAAATGCAGAAAAATATTTCCTCATTATCTCTGTGGCGCCTGATGCAGAAATGAAAATGCGGAAAAATATTCCCTCGGTTTGATAACTGGGGTGTAAATTTTGTAAAAATGCAGAAAAATATTCCCGCATTATCCAGGTGGGCACCTGATGCAGAAATGAAAATGCATAAAAATATTCCCTCGTTATCTAGGTGGGCGCCTGATGCAGAAATGAAAATGCAGAAAAGTATTCCCTCGTTATCCAGGTGGCTGCCTGATGCAGAAATGAAAAATGCTGAAAAATATTCCATCATTATCCAGGTGGGCGCCTGATGCAGAAATGAACATGCATAAAAATATTCCCTCATTATCCAGGTCGGCGCTTGATGCATAAATGAAAATGCAGAAAAATATTCCCTCTATATCCAGGTGGGCGTCCGATGCAGAAATGAAAAATGCAAAAAATACATTCTCTCATTATCTAGGTGGGCGCCTGATGCAGAAATGAAAATGCAGAAAAATATTTCATCGTTATCCAGGTGGGCGCCTGATG
The DNA here is from genome assembly GCA_032618575.1 of Nicotiana noctiflora. Lineage (NCBI taxonomy): Eukaryota > Viridiplantae > Streptophyta > Magnoliopsida > Solanales > Solanaceae > Nicotiana > Nicotiana noctiflora. The sequence continues at coordinate 148,386 of JASVEL010001580.1, read as the reverse complement.
CAGAAATGAAAAATGCAGAAAAATATTCCCTCATTATCCAGGTGGGCGCCTGATGCAAAAATAAAAATGCAGAAAAATATTCCCTCGTTATCAAAGTGGGCGTCTGATGCAGAAATGAAACTGCGAAAAAATATTCCCTCGTTATCCAGGTGGGCGCCTGATGCATGAATGAAAATTGCAGAAAAATATTTCCCTCATTATCCAGGTGGGCGCATGATGCATGAAACGAAAAATGCAGAAAAATATTCCGTCATCATCTAGGTGGGCGCCTGATGCAGAAAGGAAAATACAGAAAAATATTCCCTTGTTATCCAGGTTGGCGCCTGATGCAGAAATGAAAAATGCAGAAAAATATTCCCTCAATATCCCGGTGGGCGCCTGATGCAGAAATGAAAATGCAGAAAAATATTCCCTTGTTATCCAGGTGGGTGCCTGATGTAGAAATGAAAATACAGAAAAATATTCCCGCATTATCCAGGTGGGCGCTTGATGCAGAAATGAAAAATGCAGAAAAATATTCCCTCATTATCCAGGTGGGCGCCTGATGCTGAAATGAAAATGCAGAAAAGTATTCCCTCGTTATCCAGGTGGGCGCCTGATGCAGAAATGAAAAATGCAGAAAAATATTCACTCATTATCCAGGTGGGCGTTGATGCAGAAATTAACATGCAGAAAAATATTCCCTCATTATCCAGGTGGGCGCTTGATGCAGAAATGAAAATGCAGAAAAATAATAACTCGTTATCCAGGTGGGCGTCTGATGCAGAAATGAAAAATGTAGAAAAATATTTCCTCGTTATCTATGTGGGCGCCTGATGCAGAAATGAAAATGCAGTAAAATATTCCCTCGTTATCCAGTGGGCGCCTGATGCAGAAATGAAAAATACAGAAAAATATTCCCTCGTTATCCAGTTGGGCGCCTAATGCAGAAATAAAAATGCAGAAAAATATTCCCTCGTTATCCAGGTGGGGCGCTTGATGAGGAAATGAAAATGCGGAAAAATAATCCCTCGTTATCCACGTGGACACCTGATGTAGGAATGGAAAATGCAGAATAATAATCCCTCATTATCCAGGTGGGCGCCTATTACAGAAATAAAAATACAGAAAATTATTCGCTCGTTATCTAGGTGGGCGCCTGATGCAGAAATGAAAAATGCAGAAAAATATTCCGTCATTATCCAGGTGGGCGCCTGATGGAGAAAGGAAAATGCAGAAAAATATTCCCTTGTTATCCAGATTGGTGGCTGATGCAGAAATGAAAAATGCAGAAAAATATACCCTCGTTATCCAGGTGGGCGCTTGATGCGGAAATGAAAATGCAGAAAAATATTCCCTCGGTATCCAGGTGGGTGCCTGATGCAGAAATGAAAAATACAGAAAACTATTACCGCATTATCCAGGTGGGCGCTTGATGCAGAAATGAAAAATGCAGAAAAGTATTCCCTCATTATCCAGGTGGGCACCTGATGCAGAAATGAAAATGCAGAAAAATATTCCCTCGTTATCTAGGTAGGCGCCTGATGCAGAAATGAAAATGCAGAAAAGTATTCCCTCGTTATCCCGGTTGCCGCCTGATGCAGAAATGAAAAATGCAGAAAAATATTCCCTCATTATCCAGGTGGGCGCCTGATGTAGAAATGACCATGCATAAAAATGTTCCCTCATTATCCAGGTGGGCGCTTGATGCAGAAATGAAAATGCAGAAAAATATTCCCTCTATATCCAGGTGGGCGTCTGATGCAGAAATGAAAAATGCAGAAAAATATTCTCTCATTATCTTGGTGGGCGCGTGATACAGAAATGAAAATGTAGAAAAATATTTCCTTGTTAACCAGGTGGGCGCCTGATGCAGAAATGAAAAATGCAGAAAAATATTCCCTCATTATCTAGGTGGGTGCCTGATGCAAAAATAAATATGCAGAAAAATATTCCCTTGTTATCCAAGTGGGCGTCTGATGCTGAAATGAAAATGCGGAGAAATATTCCCTCGTTATCCAGGTGGGCGCCTGATGCAGGAATGAAAAATGCAGAAAAATATTTCCTCATTATCCAGGTGGGCGCCTGATGCAGAAATGAAAAATGCAGAAAAATATTCCGTCATCATCTAGGTGGGCGCCTGATGCAGAAAGGAAAATGCAGAAAAATGTTCCCTTGTTATCCAGGTTGGCGCCTGATGCAGAAATGAAAAATGCAGAAAAATATTCCCTCAATATCCAGGTGGGCGCCTGATGCAGAAATGAAAATGCAGAAAAATATTCCCTCGTTATCCAGGTGGGCGCCTGATGTAGAAATGAAAATGCCTCTGCCATGAGGTGTCTGTTAAAATTTTCTCCATTGTTTGTGATAATCACTTTAAGAATTCCAAAGCGACAAATAATATTTGTATGTACGAAATCCACTACCACCTTCTTTGTTACTGCTTTAAATGTCTTCGCCTCAACCCATTTGGTGAAATCATCAATTGCTACCAAGATAAACCTGTGCCCATTAGATGTTGCGAGCTCTATATTACCAATGACATCCATGCTCCAAGCGACGAATGGCCAAGGTGCTGACATTGTATGCAACTCATAGGTGGGGAGTGAATTAAATCTCTATGTATCTGACATTGGTGGCATTTCCGCACATATCTAATGCAATCACGCTCCATGGTGAGCCAATAATATCCTGCTCTCAGTATTTTCTTGGCCAAAACATATCCACTCATATGAGGTCCGCAAGCTCCCGCATGTATTTCAGCCATGATTGTGTCCGTCTTGCTGTGCATCTATACATCTCAGTAGACCCAAATCTGGGGTTCTTTTGTATACAACTCCTCCGCTAAAGAAAAATCTATTTGCTAGTCACGCTATAGCACTTTTCTGATCTCCCGTGGCTTGCGCTGGGTACACTCCTATCCTCAAATATTCTTTAATATCATGATACCACGGCTCACCGTCAAGTTCTTCGTCTACGGTGAAATAATAAGCATTTTGATCACACACTTGTATCTGTAGCGGATCTATATAGGCTTTGTCCGGATGGTGCAACATGGATGATAATGTGGCTAGAGCATCTGCTACTTCGTTGTGCATTCTTGGGATATGCTTGAACTCTATGGATTGAAACCTCTGAGATAGTTCATGCAGACACTATCGATAGGGTATAAGTTTCAAATCCCTTGAACACCCATGTCTATTGCCATTCTTAATCCCAATATACATGCTTCATACTCGGCCATATTATTGGTACAGAAAAACCGGAGCTGAGCTGTAACAGGATAATGCTGACCTATTTCTGAAATGAGTAATGCTCCGATTCTGACCCCTTTGCTGTTGACAGCCCTATCAAAATACATTCTCCAGCCTGGTTTGTCGTCTTGTTCCAATACTTCAATATTCATTGTTTCCTCATCAGGAAAGTATGTCTTTAAAGGTTCATACATATCATCGACTGGATTTTCTGCCAAATGGTCAGCGACTGCTTGTGCCTTCATTGCAGTGCGAGTTACATAAATGATATCAAACTTTGTAAGTAGAATTTTCCATTTAGCGAGCCTGTGGGCATAGGCTTCTGGAATATATACTTCGGTGGGTCCAACCGAGATACAGATAAGTAGTTTAAGCCGACAAGTAACGTTTTAACTTCTGCGCAACCCATGTTAAAGCACAACATGTTCTCTCAAGTTGGGTGTATTTTACCTCGTAAGATGTAAACTTCTTACTAAGATAATATATTGTTTGCTCTTTCTTCCCTGTTTCATCATGCTCCCCAAGTACACAGCCAAAAAAATTATCTAATATAGTCAAATAAAGGATCAAGGGCCTTCCAGGTTCTGGAGGAACCAATACAGGAGGATTTGCCAGATATTCCTTAATTTTGTCAAATGCAACTTGACATTCATCAGTCCAATTCACCGCAACATCGTTTATCAATAATTTGAAAATGGGCTTACTGTTTGATGTTAACTGAGCAATAAATCTGCTAATATAATTTAATCTGCCCAACAAACTCATCACCTCTTTCTTGCTCTTCGGCGGAGGCAGATTCTGGATTTATTTTATCTTTGATGGGTCTATTTCAATACCACGCCGGTTTACTATGAACCCTAATAACTTTCCGGATGGCACTCCAAAAGCACATTTTGCTGGATTGAGCTTGAGATTATATCTTTGGAGCCTCTGGAAAAACTTTCTTAGATCCTTGACATGATCACATTACTTTTTAGACTTGATAATAACATCATCCACATATACTTCAATCTCTCTATGTATCATGTCATGAAACATAGTGGTCATTTCTCTCATATATGTAGCTCCGGCATTCTTCAACCCAAACGGCATCACTCTATAGCAATATGTCTCCCAAGGCGTGACAAAGGCCGTCTTTTCTACATCTTCTTCATCCATCAGGATTTGATGATAACCCGCATAACAATCCATAAAAGAACCAATCTCATGTTTGGCACAATTGTCGATCAATATATGGATATTTGGCAATGGAAAATCATCCATTGGACTACTCGATAATCACCACACACCCTGGTTTTTCTATCTTTCTTTGGAACATGCACAACATTGGATAACCAGGTGGGATATTTAGTGACCCGTATAACCTTCGCCTTGAATTGCTTGTTGACCTCTTCTTTTATTTTCACACTGACATCCGTTTTAAACTTCCTTAACTTTTGCTTGACCAGCCGGTATTCTAGATAAATGGGCAATTTATGTACCACCAGGTCAGTACTGAGTCCGGGCATGTCATCATAAGACCAAGAAAATATGTCCTTGTACTCATGTAACAACCTGATCAAATCTTCTCTGAGTGAAGTCTCTAAGTGCACACTAATCATTGTTTCTCGAGCATTCTCCTAACTTCCCAAACTAATAGACTCCGTCTCCTTTAAGTTTGGTTTGGGTTTTTCTTCATAATGGCTCAAATCTTTACTAATTTCTTCCAATACTTCCTTATCCTTATATTCCACCTTATGTTCATTTTCAATTTCCTGTATAACTATCTGATTATCAAGACTGGACCAGGAATCCTTCATGCATGACATATCTTTGGAATCAGCAAATATTGAACTATACAAAAGAAGAAGAAAAATAAAATAAGGCAAAAAATGGAGGAAGAAAAGAAATTGCATTTCATTGAATTTTTTAAAGGTAACAAGATTTGGATACATTTGTCTTGACGGGATATAGGATTAAAATTTTAAAACAAGACAATTTTGGGAATGAAATATTAAAAGCTAACTACCACAACTCCCTCCTGATTGGAAGAGGAGTAGCTTCCCCATTATTTAGCATAGTGTGGGGTCCAACAAACTTAACGCCCATTTTGCTTGTTCCTTCGGTTGACTCTATCACATTCGCGTCTTCAAATAACATTTCAAATCTTGCTACAAGCTCTTCATCCAATTTTATCTCTGCACGGTTTGGCATGACAGTTGCCAGACGTCTTTGTGTACCAGGCTTGACAAACGAGTTGGACAATTTTGGGATAGAATTGGGGAGGATCCACCCTTTCTTTTTCAATTTCTTAGCTCTATGTATATCAGCAATGGTTGGCTTGAAACCCAATCCAAAAGTATCGGTGCTGCCTGGAAGGTGAATTGGTTGCGTTATGCCCTTTAAGGTAGCTCCTAAACCCTTTCCTGGGGAGAACCCATTCTTTATCATCTCTTTGGCGACCATGACTTCTGTAGGGGCCACTGTGGGTACTGGCATATTTTCTCCTTCAGATATTTTATTCACCGTCACAGTGTCCATTACTTGGTACACCCACGGACCTTTATCTCATTCAATTTCCTCAAATTGTGTAATAGCATTACATATATCGTCTTCCCCGTGCACTATTATTTTCTGTTGCTCCCATTCAAATTTTACTATTTGATGTAAAGAAGATGGTACTGCTTTCGCAGTGTGGATCCATGGACGTCCTAACAAAAGGTTGTATGATACAGCGACATCCAGCACTTGAAAGTCCATGGTGAAATCCACTGGTCCAATAACAAGCTCTAGTATGACATCCTCCACTATGTTCTTTCCGCCTCCATCAAAACCCCTCACACATACACTGTTTTGGTGAATCCTCTCATGATTAACTTTCAGCTTCCCTAGTGTTGACAATGAACAAATATTGGCTCTTGATCCATTGTCCACCAAAACACAAGTTACTACAGATTCTTCACATTTTACCATGAGGTATAGTGCTTTATTATGCTCCGTCCCTTCTAGCGGTAGCTCGCTGTCTGAAAATGTTATCTTATTTGTCTCAAAGATCTTGTTTGTTATTGTCACGACCCGGATTTTCCCCCAACATCGGGATCGTGATGGCGCCTACTCGTGGTAGCTAGGCAAGCCACTGTATTCATACTATCCTGTTTTTAACACAATTTTAATTAAATAAATGCGGAATACTTTATCGAAATGGAAATAACAAATCACAAGGTGAAAAATCATACTGAAATCCTCTACCCAAGACGTGGAGTCACCAACTCACGAACTACTATGGAATACTACACATAAAAGTCTGAAGGAAATATAACAAAATTCTGTTTGTCTCGGAACAAAGAGACTACGGCTAATAACATAAATAAAGAAAGAGACGCCGGGCCTGCGGACGTCTGCAAGCTACCTCGGTCTCAAATATGATCAACTCCCACGCAATCGATTTACTGCTGCTGCTCCTGATCGTAACCTGGACCTGTGCAAAAACGCACGAAGTGTAGTATCAGCACAACCGACCCCATGTGCTGGTAAGTGCCTGGCCTATCCCGGCGAAGTAGTGACAAGCCTAGGACCAGACACTCACATAAACCTGTGCAATTCGATATATATATATGTGTACCACAAAATAACAAGAAATAATCAAGTATTAACACAATAAGGAATACCTTAAAGAATTCAACAATTAATCACAGAATTAATAATTTCACAAGGAAAAACAAAGTATAATGTAAACACAAGTAATATCACTTCAAGAAATAGCAAGCGGTTGCACGGCATCACCCTTCGTGCTTTTACTCTCATCCTCACATCCATAGTACGGCATGATCCTTCGTACATGGTTCAATAACAAGGCACGGCATGATCCTTCGTGCATAATCAATAATAGGGCACGGCATGATCCTTCGTGCATAATCAATAATAGGGCACGGCATGATCCTTCGTGCATAATCAATAAATAAACATGGCACGGCATTAACCTTCGTGCATAAATAAATAAACATGGCACGGCATCACCCTTCGTGCATTATCTCTCTTCCTCACCCAAATAACAATCACGGTTAAGGGCAAAGAAAGAAACAGTAATTCATAAACCGTCCCATCAAGGGCAATCAATAATTATCTTCACAACAAGTCCCAACAAGGGAGAACAATAACAATTCATCTGTAATATATCTCAAAATAATCATTTTCCAACGACTCACGGTCATACTAGACGTCAGTGTATGGATGCTCGTCACCACAGCCCATACACCGCACTCGATCACATAACACATAACACATAATCCTATTCCCTCAAGCTAGGATAGAACAAACACTTACCTCGAATGCTTATTAACAATTCACTCCGTGGAAATGTCCTTTTCTTTCAATTTGGCTCCAATCCAACCGTATCTATACACAATTGATTTAATGTCATCAATTCTACTCAACACACAAATTCTTAAGACCAAATACAACTTTTACAACATTCTGCCATGAATAGTGAATTTCAACCCCGGGCCCACATGGTCGGAATTCGGGGTTAGGACCAAAATCCGGTTACCCATTCCCCCACGAGTTCATATATATAATTTGTTTCAAAATCGGACCTCAATTCGAGCTCCAATTCCCCAATTTGTGAAAAACCCTATTTTCTAACAAAAACAAGAATTTTACCATGAAAATCTTTGATTTCTTATGAAAAACATGTTTAATGATGTTAGGAATTGAAAGAATTAAGTAAAAAGTGACTTACAATCGTTTTGATGAAGAAGAAATCCTTGAAGAATCGCAAATGGGTGTTTTGGTTTTGTAAAATGTGAAGAAATGACCGAAATTCGTGTTTTTCAGGTCTCTGTGTTCGCATTTGCGAACATGGGTTCGCAATTGCGAACCCCGACCAATTTCTAGAGTTTGAAAAATAAGCTAAGGGTGGGAAGTTCGCATTTGCGAACATTTGTTCGCATTTGCGAACTGTTCGCATTTGCGAACACATGCTGTATAAGGCAATGTTCGCATTTGCGAACAATGGTTCGCATTTGCGAACCAAGGCATAATGGGGAATGTTCGCATTTGCGAACTTTTGTTCGCATTTGCGAACATAGGCTGGCATTGGGGACCTTCGCAAATGCGAACAATTGTTCGCATTTGCGAACAAGGCTGGGCCAAAGGGGGCTTCGCATTTGCGATGAATGTTCGCATTTGCGAGCCTGTCCCCCTTCGCAATTGCGAGAAAACTTCGCAATTGCGAAGCCAACAGTTGGGTGAAAAACCAGCAGTTCAAAAATTCAGAGTTTCATCCAACGGCCTATCAAATCTTTACCCGAGCCCCGGGCTCCAAACCAAACATGTACACAACCTCAAAAACACATTATGGACTTGTTCGTGCGATCATATCGCCAATATCACTTCGTTTTAATCAAATCAAGCCTCAAAATCAGTGGTTTTCATACTTTTGATTTTCAAAACTTCTTAACATTGGAACTCAAGGTCCAAACATCTCAAACGACATCCAAATGTCACCAAACTTTACAGAAATCACATATATAATATTTAAGACTTGTACCGGGCGTCGGAACCAAAATACGAGCCCGATACCAAGGTCAATTAATTTATTTCCTTTAATAATTGCATCAAAAACAATTTCACATAAAAATTCATAACTTGGGCTCTAGGCCTCGGAATTCGACTCCGGACGCATGTCCAAGTCCCATATTTTTCTTCGGACCTCTCGGGACCATCCAATCTCGGGTCCGGATCCGTTTACCAAAAATGTTGACCGAAGTCAACCATATCAATATTAATATCATTTTTATCCAAATTTCTCATAGAGTTCATATTTTCTATCACAAAATCTTTCCGGCTACAAGCTCGGATCGTGCACGTAAATCGAGGCAACATAGAATGAGGTTTTCAAGGCCTCAGAAGCTCGAAATGATTAATAAAATAAGTGATGACCCTTTGGGTCGTCACAATCTCCACCTCTAAAACAACCGTTCGTCCTCGAACGGACAAAAGAAAGAAGTACCGAGTCAGGAAACAAGTGTGGGTAACGGCTCCGCATATCAGACTCGGACTCCCAGGTCGATGCCTCGGGAGGCTGACCTCTCCACTGAACACGCACAGAAGGATAACTCTTCGACCTCAACTGTCGAACCTGCCTGTCTAGAATGGCTACCGGCTCCTCTTCATAAGATAGATCATTGTCCAATTGGACAGTACTGAAGTCTAACACATGTGTGGGATCGCCGTGGTATCTCCGAAGCATAGATACATGAAAAACTGGATGCACGGCTGATAAGCTAGGCGGCAAAGCTAATCTGTAAGCCACCCCTCCCACTCCGTCTAGAATCTCAAATGGGCCAATATACCTAGGGCTGAGCTTGCCCTTCTTCCCAAACCTCATCACGCCCTTCATAGGCGACACTCGGAGCAATACTCGTTCACCAACCATGAAATCCACATCTCGAACTTTACGATCCGCATAAGTCTTCTGTCTGGACTGAGAGCTGAACGCAATCTCTCCTGAATAGTCTTGACCTTATCTAAGGCCTCCTGAACTAAGTCCGTACCCAACAACCGAGCCTCTCCCGGTTCAAACCATCCAAGCGGTGATCGACATCGCCTACCGTACAACGCCTCATACGGAGCCATCCGGATGCTAGATTGGTAACCGTTATTGTAGGCGAACTGCGCTAATGGCGGAAACCGGTCCCACGAGCCTCCGAAATCAATAACACGAGGCTCGAAGCATGTCCTCGAGAATCCGAATAGTCCTCTCGGACGGCCATCCGTCCGAGGATGAAATGTTGTACTCGATCGAACCCGGGTGCCTAACTCCTGCTGAACCGCTCTCCGGAACCGCGAGGTAAACTGCGTACCCCGATCAGAGATAATAGATACTGGCACCCCATGGAGACGAACAATCTCCCTAATGTAAACCTCTGCTAACCTTTCCGACGAGTAGGAGACAGATATACTGGAATAAAGTGTGCTGATTTGGTCAGTCTATCAACAATGACCCAAATAGCATCAAATTTTCTCCGAGTCAAAGGAAGTCCGGTAACGAAGTCCATAGTGATTCGCTCCCATTTCCACTCGGGAATTTCAATCCTCTGGAATACACCACCAGGTCTCTGGTGCTCATATTTCACCTGCCGACAATTTAGACACCGAGCGACATACGCAACGATATCTTTCTTCATTCTGCGCCACCAATAGTGTTGCCGTAAGTCCTGGTACATCTTCGCGGCGCCTGGGTGAATAGAATACCGTGAACTGTGGGCCTCTGCTAAGATCAACTCTCGAATCCCTTCGACATTGGGCACACAAACTCGACCCTGCAATTTCAATACCCCATCATCATCTAGGTTTACCTGTGTGGCACCTCCCCGCTGTACTGTATCTCTCAACTCACGCAAATGAGGATCATCAAATTGCCTCTCACGGATACGCTCTAATAAGGAAGAACGAGCGACCGTGCAGGCTAACACTCTGCTAGGCTCAGAAATGTCTAATCTCACGAACCGGTTGGCTAAGGCCTGGACATCTAGAGCTAATGGTCTCTAATTGACCGGAATATATGCAAGACTACCCATGTTGGCATACTTTCTACTCAATGCATCGGCCACCACATTGGCCTTACCTGGGTGATATAATATAGTAACATCGTAGTCTTTTAGCAACTCTAACCATCTCCGCTGTCGTAGATTCAACTCCTTCTGCTTGAACAAGTATTGTAGGCTTTTGTGATCAGTGTACACCTCACATGTCACACCATATAGATAATGCCTCCGGATCTTTAAGGCATGAACCACTGCTGCCAACTCAAGATCATGAACTGGATAATTCTTCTCATATATTTTCAACTGTCTCGAAGCATAAGCAATAACCTTACCATCCTGCATCAATACCGCTCCAAGCCCTGTACGAGATGCGTCACAATAAACTGTATAAGGCCCTGTACCTGTAGGTAGTACCAACACCGGTGCGGTGGTCAAGGCCGTCTTGAGCTTCTGAAAGCTCGCCTCACACTCCTCTGACCACTGAAACTGGACACCCTTCTGGGTCAACCTGGTCATCGGGGCCGCAATAGAAGAAAACCCCTCTACAAATCGACGGTAGTAACCTGCTAATCCCAAGAAACTCCGGATCTCAGTCACTGAAGCTGGTCGAGGCCAATTCTGGACTGCCTCAATCTTCTTTGGGTCTACCCGAATACCTTCCACCGATACAATGTGACCCAGAAATGCTACCGAACTCAGCTAGAACTCACATTTAGAAAATTTGGCATATAGCTGGTTATCTTTCAGAGTCTGAAGAACCACTCTGAGGTGCTGCTCGTGCTCTTCCTGGCTGCGGGAGTACACCAGGATGTCATCTATGAAGACTATCACGAACAGATCTAAGTAAGGCCTGAATACTCGATTCATCAACTCCATGAATGCTGCCGGGGCATTGGTCAACCCGAAGGACATGACCAAGAACTCATAATGCCCATATCTAGAGCGAAAGGTTGTCTTAGGAATGTCGGCCGCCCTGATCTTCAGCTGATGGTAGCCTGACCTCAAGTCTATCTTAGAGAATACCCTCGCTCCCTGGAGCTGGTCAAACAAATCATCAATCCTCGGCGGTGGATATTTATTTTTGATAGTCACCTTGTTTAACTGCCGGTAATCAATACACATCCGCATCGAGCCATCCTTCTTCTTTACAAATAATACAGGTGCTCCCCAGGGGGAAACACTGGGGCCTGATAAAGCCTTTCTCAAGAAGGTCCTGCAACTGATCTTTCAACTCTTTTAGCTCCGGCGGGGCCATACGATAGGGTGGAATAGAGATGGCGTGAGTGCCCGGTACCAGATCAATACAGAAATCAATATCCCTATCGGGTGGCATGCCCGGCAGGTCCGAAGGAAAAACCTCGGGAAACTCCCGTGCAATAGGGGCTGACTCAATGGAAGGAACCTCTGCGCTGGAATCACGAACATAAGCCAGATAAGCTAGACACCCCTTCTCGACCATGCGTCGAGCCTTAACATAGGAAATAACAGTGCGAACGGAGTGGCTTGAGGTACCCTTCCACTCTAATCGGGGTGATTCTGGCAAGGCTAAGGTGACAGTCTTAGCATGACAATCAAGAATAGCATGGTATGGGGACAACCGGTCCATCCCCAATATGACATCAAAATCTACCATATCCAAGAGCAACAGATCAACACGGGTCTCAAGACCCCCAAATATAACTACGCACGAACGATGCACCCGATCGACTACAATGGAGTCACCCACCGGTGTAGCCACATAAACTGGAATATCCAGAGCATAGCTGGGCACGGCCAAATACGGTGCGAAGTAGGAAGACACATAGGAATATGTAGATCCGGGGTCAAATAATACTGAAGCACCTCTGCCACACACAAGAATAGTACCTGTAATCACGGCATCTGATGCCTCTGCCTCCGGCCTGGCTGGTAAAGCATAGAATCGGGGATCTGCACCTCCCCTCTGAGCTGCGTCTCTAGGACGACCATCAACTGGCTGACCTCTACCTCTCGCCGGACGGTCTCCACCTCTACGGTCTCGACCTCCACCTCTATAATCTCTACCCCCGCCTCCGGCTGGCTGGGCAGGCTGAGGTCAGCTGGGGCCTGAATCATAGGACGAGGACCTCGCTGCCGAGAGTTGCCCGCTGCTATAGGGCAATTCCTGATAAAATGACCTGGGTCACCACAACCGTAGCAACTCTTAGACTGATAGGGCTGCTGGCCCTGACGACCCGAATGGCCTCCACGAACACTCTGAAGAGGCTGAGCATTAATAGGAGACTGGTCCGAATAATGCCCCCGAGAACCACGATCACCTGATCCACCCTGTGAAGCCTGAAGGGCGGAATGAAAAGGCCTGGAGGACTATGTAACCTAGAGCTCTGATACCAACTTGTCACGACCCGGATTTTCCCCCAACATCGGGATCGTGATGGCGCCTACTCGTGGTAGCTAGGCAAGCCACCGTATTCATACTATCCTGTTTTTAACACAATTTTAATTAAATAAATGCGGAATACTTTATCGAAATGGAAATAACAAATCACAAGGTGAAAAATCATACTGAAATCCTCTACCCAAGACGTGGAGTCACCAACTCACGAACTACTATGGAATACTACACATAAAAGTCTGAAGGAAATATAACAAAATTCTGTTTGTCTCGGAACAAAGAGACTACGGCTAATAACATAAATAAAGAAAGAGACGCCGGGCCTGCGGACGTCTGCAAGCTACCTCGGTCTCAAATATGATTAGCTCTCACGCAATCGATTTACTGCTGCTGCTGCTCCTGATCGTAACCTGGACCTGTGCAAAAACGCACAGAAGTGTAGCATCAGCACAACCGACCCCATGTGCTGGTAAGTGCCTGGCCTATCCCGGCGAAGTAGTGACAAGCCTAGGACCAGACACTCACATAAACCTGTGCAATTCAATATATATATATGTGTACCATAAAATAACAAGAAATAATCAAGTATTAACACAATAAGGAATACCTTAAAGAATTCAACAATTAATCACAGTTAATAATTTCACAAGGAAAAACAAAGTATAATGTAAACACAAGTAATATCACTTCAACAAATAGCAAGCAGTTGCACGGTATCACCCTTCGTGCTTTTGCGAACATGGGTTCGCAATTGCGAACCCCGACCAATTTCTGGAGTTTGAAAAATAAGCTAAGGGTGGGAAGTTCGCATTTGCGAACATTTGTTCGCATTTGCGAACAGTTCGCATTTGCGAACTAATGTTCGCATTTGCGAACACATGCTGTATAAGGCGGTGTTCGCATTTGCGAACAATGGTTCGCATTTGCGAACCAAGGCAGTCACTAGGACGTTCGCATTTGCGAACAATGGTTCGCATTTGCGAACATAGGCTGGCACTGGGGACCTTCGCAAATGCGAACAATTGTTCGCATTTGCGAACAAGGCTGGGCCAAAGGGGGCTTCGCATTTGCGATGAATGTTCGCATTTGCGAGACTGTCCCCCTTCGCAATTGCGAGAAAACTTCGCAATTGCGAAGCCAACAGCTGGGTGAAAAACCAGCAGTTCAAAAATTCAGAGTTTCATCCAACGGCCTATCAAATCTTTACCCGAGCCCCCCGGGCTCTAAACCAAACATGTACACAACCTCAAAAACACATTATGGACTTGTTCGTGCGATCATATCGCCAATATCACTTCGTTTTAATCAAATCAAGCCTCAAAGTCAGTGGTTTTCATACTTTTGATTTTCAAAACTTCTTAACATTGGAACTCAAGGTCCAAACATCTCAAACGACATCCAAAAGTCACCAAACTTTAAAGAAATCACATATATAATATTTAAGACTTGTACCGGGCGTCGGAACCAAAATACGAGCCCGATACCAAGGTCAATTAATTTATTTCCTTTAATAATTACATCAAAAACAATTTCACATAAAAATTCATAACTTGGGCTCTAGGCCTCCGAATTCGACTCCGGACGCATGTCCAAGTCCCATATTTTTCTACGGACCTCTCGGGACCATCCAATCTCGGGTCCGGATCCGTTTACCAAAAATGTTGACCGAAGTCAACCATATCAATATTAATATCATTTTTATCCAAATTTCTCATAGAGTTCATATTTTCTATCACAAAATCTTTTCGGCTACAAGCTCGGATCGTGCACATAAATCGAGGCAACATAGAATGAGGTTTTCAAGGCCTCAGAAGCTCGAAATGATTAATTAAATAAGTGATGACCCTTTGGGTCGTCACAGTTATTTTCTCCAGATGACATACCAAAATTTTCTCTGGTACGTGGGCTTCATTTAGAATCTTCATCAAGGCCTTTCTATGTTCATCAGAATGAATTAGCAGGGATAACAATGATATTTGAGCATGTGTCTTCCTCAATTGCTCGACTATGGAGTAATCATGAGCTTTCATCTTCTTTAGAAATTCTTCAGCTTCTTCCTCGGTGACTGCTTTCTTCACATAAGCTGGGTTTTATTTCACCACTTTTGTCTTTCTCAAATCATCAGGGGAAAAACATCGCCCAGAGCGAGTCAAACCATGAGTTTCATAAATTTCCCCCTTGACTTCTTTCCCTTTATACATTATTGTTACCTTATCATAATTCCAAGGTACAGTCTTGGTACTCATGACCGGCATCTGAATAACTGGTTTAATAACCACTGGCTCTATATAAGCTCCCTTCACAGTCAGTATGGGCTTCACCCCAGGTCCTATCACTTTTACTAGCTCAGGCTCAATTATCACCGATGACTGTTTTGCTGGTGGCTCAATTGACACTTTCTCACTTTCAGCTTTCTCCTCGACCTGGCTGTTTGCTTTAATTGTCATCACCATCTGAGAAGGTTTTTTTGCAACTTTCTCCCTGTATTAGCTCTATCATATGTGTCTCATGATGCGCTGGAAAAGGATTTTGCGTTATGTTGGGAGTCTCTGGAGCTTGCACCTCAATTCTCCTAGAGTCAATGAGTTCTTGAATTGCAGACTTTAAGTGCCAACACTTCTCCGTGTCATGTCCCGATGTCCCAGAACAGTATTCACAACGGACAGATTGCTCTAAATTTCTTGGTGGAGGATTGGGAATTTTAGGCTCAATGGGGTTCAGCATCCCTAATTCTCTCAGTCGGTGAAAGAGACTGGTATATGATTCTCCTAGAGGAGTGAATGTTCGTTTTCTCTGCCCTGTCACCTTTCACTTCAGGGTCAGGACGGAAGTTGGTTCGATTTGGATTTCTGTAGGTTTTTTATGGTGGGTAGGTATTTTGGGCATGGTAGACATTCTGAGGAGCTGGGGTTCGCCATGAAGGTGGAGGTAGTGGGTAAGATTATGCATGCTGGACAGAAAATTGGGGACCGGTCGGAGGATAATATTGTGGAGGTGGATTATATGGTGCTAGTGGATATGGTTGGTATGGGCGACGTTGATGACGATATGGGTTGGGGCCCCGAGACCAAGATCTTCCTTCAATAGCAGCCACTTCTTCCTTCTTCCTTCTTCTTCTGTTCAATCAACCCTCCTTTTCCAGTCTGAATTGCTTGGATTGTAGCCTTGATGGCTGAGTAGCTCATAATCTTATTTGTGTTCAGACCTTCTTCCACAAAACTCCCCATCTTTACTACCTCATTAAAGTTTTTTCCGATCGCAGACACCAAATGACCATAGTACGTCGGTTCCAAAGCTTGTAGGAAACAATCTACCATTTCACCTTCATTCATTGGTGGATCCACACGGGCCGCCTGTTCCCTCCACCTGAAACCATACTCCCGAAAGCTTTCTCCGGGCTACTTTTCCATCTTAGTCAATAACAATCTATCAAGGATGATTTCCAGATTATATTGAAAATGGTTTGCAAATGATTAAGCTAAATCATCCCAAATGAACCATCGGGTATGATCTTGACGGGTATACCATTCCAATGCCGAGCCACTGAGGCTTTGACTGAAGTAAGCCATAAGTAATTCATCCTTTCCTCCAGCTCCATGCATTTTACTACAATATCCTCTGAGATGGGCCACTGGATCACCATGGCCATCATACATGTCAAACTTTGGCAATTTAAACCCGGCAAGTAGCTGTACCTCAGGAAACAAGCATAAGTCTTTGTATGCCACACTAACTTGGCCTCCCAGACCCTGCATATTGTGAAATGACTGCTCAAGGCTCTTCATTTTCCTGGCCATCTTCTCTTGTTCAGGGTTTCTAGCAGGTTTCTCCTCCTCCGTCATGTCGATAAGTGGGGTGTAAGAATCATGTTCCCTGAAGCTGGGTTCTGGAGGGTAGTAATGATTATCCTGGACATGAATTACAGGCTCGCTAGAGGATTTATGTAAACTGACTGGTGGCGGTGCCACATAAACATGAGCGGCCTGGGGTGGCTGTGGTGGAGCTTGTTTAGGCAGGGGTGGTGGTACTTGTGATGTAGTGGCGTAATAGTACGGGTAAGCAGGATATATGGAAGATGAGTTCATGGTGGGTGGTTCTTGGTTTGGGTTCGAGGGACGAATATATGTGGGGTTAGCTGGGTAAGAAGGTAAATGTTGCCCCCTTGACCAAGCCTGGAACATTTCTGACATCTGTTGTTTCAACTTATACATTTCTTCCTTCATGCTAGTCACATCTATTACTTACTCCTCTTGCACGGGATCCATGATTGTACGCTCAATTTCTTGGGTTACCGTTTTTGTCATGCTTTTAGAATGAATGTTGTAGTTGTGATGTGCCAGAATGCCAGTTGCTAACTGTTTTATCTAATACTCTTCAACAACAAACCCTTGTTAATAGTTAGATCATAATGGATAAATATCACAGGTTTTAAAACACAAATTTTGCCTAGTAATTATGCATCATCCCGACATTATTTTTCTTTTAGTCCGCCAATCTTTTTCCCACTTTTCCTTTTTCTCTCTTTATCTTTCTTTTGTTTCCACCCATCATATTGTTTCTTTTTCTTTTTTCCTTTTTCTTTTTCTCTTTTTTTTTTTCATTTTTCTATCCTATATATTTGCCTATCGCTCAAGCAATTTGCATATATAAGAGAAAAGATAATGACATTTTCTTTTGAATTTTCATTGATATTCGAACATTGATTACAAAGGATGGTGTTGTACTACAACTTTTAAAATGAAAAAAAATACAAATACAAAAATGCATGCCCTATGAATACATTAAAGCTCCTAGTGCCCGCAAGACATCGTTCGGTCATACTGCGGGCCTATATGCTAATCCTCTTTGGAGTTTGTCCAGGTCGGTCATTACTTGTTTCACAAAGATCATTGCTGCTACGGTAAATGTTGATTAAGACATATCCTCGCACAGTTGGCATTTTTGCGTAATGTATTGAGCAATGTTGATAATTCTTTCCCTGATGACCCTTTTTTCTTGAAGCAACCTACCAATCTGTTCGGCACGAGCATCTAAGGTTTGCTGGTTCTTCTATTGAAGTTGTTGTAGCTCCAATTCTAACTGAGCCATGGCCATGTAACAATGTTCTCTCTCTACATCAAATTCTTTAGTTTCTTTACTACTTTTGACCTCGGCTGTGATGATCTTCTTCCTCAATCGTGCTACTTCAACATTATGTTCATCTTTTAACTGTCGAACCATCCGAGCTCTTTTTTCGACGTTATTGGCCAATTGTTTCCAAACCCCAACTAATTCCTTCTCAGCTTTATCTAGATCAAAGCTATAATCATTCACCTTGTGCCGTAGATTTTAAATTAGCTTCTCATCCCGGTCAAGTCGAACTGGGGTTTCGGTTATTGTTCTCATCTTCACAATCTAAGCCTTCAACGTTTCATTTTCTTTTCTCAGCTGTTTCTTTTCACCCTCATTTGCTGCTGTTTTTAGGCTGCTTTTGAATTTGAGGTCCTGGAATTGTTTTTGCAACATGTTGATTCTGGCTCGATATTCATTTTCCTTGGCCATCCAATCATTTTGTTCATTGGACTGCTCGGCAAACTCTTGAATATGAGGCCTCTTCATCGGTCTCTCAAGTTCAACATCTCTACGGTACCATGCGGAATATCCCGGGAATACTTCTCATCTAGCCCGATCTCTCACACAAGTGTCTATGCTCAGACATTGGCATTCATTCCATATTTGATGAATCCGGGAATTTCCCATCAGGACTGATTTCTATTGCTTGAAGGCTGAGGTCCCCATCTTTCGGCACAACCTGATATCTTCCGAGTTGACTTAATACCCGGTATGGCGCATAAGGTTAGATGCTCTTGAGACCCATTAACAGTAAATACGACCCTTCCGCTGGCATATATATAACTTTATTGAGGGGCAACCATTCATATGCCCATTCTATTTGGCTAGCGGTCAGTGATCGTAAATATGAGATCCAACCTTTCGACCCTTCTGGCAGCTTGGCCTCTTTTGTCCATCTTGGACTAGATCATTAAACCAAAATCGCAACTCCAAAGGGATCTTGTTCATTAGTGCAAAGGGTTTATTTTTTATTGTGATCATCCTGCACATTTATTAAAGGCGATTTATTCAAAAAGAAAAATCTTTTCAAGGACAATTTTCATTCATTTTAAAAAGAATTAACCTTTCCGTATTTCATTTGAAAATTTTAAGGCTATTATTTAAAAAGAAAGAGAAATGACTTCAAAGCGGCCATTTTTGCACAAACAGCCTTCCGGCGTCCTTTCAGAACATTCGGCAATTTTCAGAAACAGCATCACTTTGATATTATTGAAAACTATAAATTCGACATTTTTTTTGGTAACTTTTTTTTAAAAAGGGGTGGTTGGACCCGTCAGAGGTTGATTACGTATCTCGCCCAGTGATGAGAATCAAACCTGCGTAGTTCGGTCAAATTGTTCTACGAACAATTATTTCAACAAAATTGTTCCGACTATTTTCAAACTTCTTTTTTCAACTTCCGACATCGTTTCGTCAATATTTTGGTATTTCTATTCTAATTTTCTTTCTTTTTGTTTTCAGGCATTTAGCCAGTCACCATAATAATCCAGGACAAATAAATGCAACATATAATATGCTCGGTCTTTGATTTTCCGGGTCACCTGTCCTAGAAGAACCCAACCTCTGTGTTGAGTCCCCTAAGTCAGATATGATGCAAATAAACGTTCTAAACTAGGCTCAATATCCTGATATTTCATGGTACTAGACTGTGTACCCGAGTGGACAACTCGAATCGAGGAGGGGGCTACGTACCGGGGACTCGCGGGATCGTCCGGCTTTGTAACTTATCCGGCCTCTATTATTGGGTATTGACTTAACAGAAAGGGGAGTCTCAACCAGTAAGAACATCCTCGGAGGTAAGAAGAGAAGGGTTTTCGGCACAATTTTATATATATAATTCACGTAATATCAAAGCGGTAAACATGTAGCACATTGATCAAAGTATATAATGAAATCAGATAATATCAAAACATCAATTTAATCGAGCTCGAATTCTTAAACCCTGAACCGAAGATTTGGGTTTCTTATCCCTAGCAGAGTCACCAGAGCTGTCACACCTCCTTTTTTCTTTATAATAAGTATACCCCGTTATTTACTAATACACCCCTGGAAGGGATATAATAATAATAATAATAACAAGGAAGGAGTTTTTCCACTTTAATTACAATCAGAACGTGATTTATTTATTAAATTTTAGAGTCGCCACTTGGGAAAATAATGTGTCCCAAGTCACCGGTTTAATCCCGAAGCGAGGAAATTATGACTCTGTTTTACAGTCCGCGAAATTAGAAATCTGGATAAGGAATTCTGTTAACCCGGGAGAAGGTGTTAGGCACTCCCGGATTCCGTGGTTCTAGTACGGTCGCTCAATTGCCATATTTGTAATATCTGATTTCCTTATATGACTTAGTTTCAAATACTATTGATGTTTCACTTTGGTTAATTTTAGGATTTTGCGACGTTGCGAAAATGCATTTCGAATCACACCGCAACCAGTACGCCTGTGACCTTGATGCATTTCAGCTTCGCCGAGATTTTGATTTGAGACACATAAATGTGCACTCGTATTAGGAATGTATATTTATTATAAATCGTTCCCTAAAATGTCTACGTCGTGTTTATTTTTTGAAGAGACCGTGGAATTTGCTAAACGGTCTTTCCGATGTCTAACATTTTTATAAGAAATTATGAAGGGCCCCGCAACTATGCCTTTGTAATTTGGCGAGGCTCGTCTCCATTTTTATTAAGGTTTTCCTAAGTATTCTATATTTTCTATTTCTGTTTTTTCTCTTATCCTAATATATGTACCATTTTTTATGTTAAATCTAAAAAAATTGTACATTAACGTACATGCCATATTTAGCTATTGGGCCTGGACCAAAGACCAATTCAATGATCTGTCATGAGATATTGGGCTTCTACAGGCCAGTACTTATTTCCTTTCTCGCTTTCAGGCATAGATGCCATTTCATTCTGATTGAGGCCCAATTTCGTATTCAGGCCCAGATCTTCCATAGTTGAAGTATTATAATAGCTAATTAACAATTTCACAGTATACATTAAAGAAAAGGTTAATAATATTATTGTTATCCAAATATTTTACCATCACCAAATTTCATATAATTGTTTCTGATTAATTAACAGTTCTAACACAAGGATTTACACTAATGCTATTATATAACTAATCGAATTTTGACATCAATTCACCACAAGAATACTAATTGCAGAATCATTTTTATCATTTTTACTTAACTGAAGAAACAATGTTCTAATTTTAATTAAACATGTTCGAAGTGCTATTGTTATCACAACCACATTCAGGTCACCATCACAACAACTTAATATAAATTTTGTAGCTAAACCAATTCAACAACGATATAACAATAATCACGATTTAAAATCCTGCTACTCACGCTTTTCGAATTAATTGATGCTCATTTAGAACTTGGTTAATGAAAATATTTAAGTATTAGTATTACATGTCTAATTTCAGAATAGTTGTGACTCTAAGTGTATTAACTGTGTTTTAGCTGGTTTTAGTTTTAGGTGATAATTCCTTACTTAGCTTGTTTGTCCTACTACTATCGATTCAAAGCATATTTCTAGTTTACTAATTATTACAACCAGATCCTGGATGAATTACATATATCTAAATACTTCTAAACTACATAATTGAATACAAGTACATGAAAATTCATATAACACAATTGTATATCATTTTCTCCAATCAACAGCTCATTACAACTTCAGGTCAAAAGTGTGTACCTGGTTCAAAACAAATCGATGAGTCTAGAGTTTTGGAGAAGAAGAATAGTCAGCAACTAATCAACAATATAGCAACAACAATGAGGCAAGTCAATCACAGCAAACATCTATCAAAAACTCCAAATATAAAACCCAGCACATCAACCCAAGTAAAATCAGAGAATCCAACAAAGTTGAGATAAATTGATGAAGAATCGACCCCCAGAAATCCCAGAACAACACTCAAGGCAATTAGCTTCCTCAATGTGTCTTACCCTTAATTGTATGTTTTAGAACATTTAGAACTCTTTTCGATTTCAAAACTTTGGACTAATCTCTGAATTTTCAAAAGCCAGCCTTAAAATTGTAACCCTAAAGATGCTTTCAGATTTCAGAAACCTCTTTCCAGGCTCACTAACAACCTATTTATAGAGTTATTTTGGGGGGAATTCAAATAAGTTAATTCTATTTCCCTCCCCTTATTCTTTTAATTATTTACAGTATAGTCTATTAAATTTGTATCAAAATGCCTTAGAACCCCTGCTAGAAAGTTCTAGGCAATTCTACTGGGTTCTATTCGGCATGTTTTACCCAATTACCCTCACTTTCTAAGATTTATTACACTATTGCCTTTTAGTTCTACCCAGTCCGCCCTTTATTTTCTAAGTAATTGCAGAAATACCAGGTACTAAAGTCACTTTTATCTTTATAGGCTCTATTTAATCTACAGAAATACCCTTTAATATTCCCTTTTTACCCTTTGTATTTAATTAATATTACCCGACCTGCCTTAGGTCTGGCAGAATTACGGTAACTAATTATTTAACAGGTAACCACTAATTAGAAATTTTTTAAGAATTAGCCAATTTAGACCCCAACCCTTTTCATTATTAGCCAACACTTATCAGAACATAACCAATTGTCATAATATGACCACTATTTAAAACATAGCCACTTGTTGAAAGCATAGCTACTTAGTAAAAGTATAGCCACTTAATCAACAATATATCCACTTAATCAATACTCAGACTCAAATCACAAAAGTAGCCACAAGACCTTTACACTCATGACCCAAATAACACAAGTACTCAAAGATTCAGAATTGACTCACGTACAAATCAAGTTACAAAATATAGCCAGATTTATTTTGTTTTGCACATATAGCCTTAATCACAAATTAATTTTCAATTAATTATAACAAAGAGGAGAAATTTGATAATGGTTGAATTCTAACTATCCAAAACCCAATCGAGATAGATTATAATGAACAAACGCATAAAACAGACTTATTAAAACATGATTCACGCGTGGTTAATATAAAAAACCCTAATAACACTTAGAAAAGTTTAGGCATGTGTAAGATTCAAGGCTCGCATGAACAAGCAAAGATAGACATGCATAAGAAACAAGTTTAGATAAACATAGAAAACATGCAAAGAAACATTTTTCCAGAACAACAACCAAGAATAAAATCAGAGGTGGGAACTTAGCTTTTTTTCGGGCTTTTCTTTTCCTTTTTCCTCTTCTTTCTTTCATTTCTTCTTTCTTTCTTCTTATTTTTCTAGATATTCAGAACTCCGAAGACGTTTGGTCTTCTGAGTACTGGGTCTTTCAGATGGGGCTTTTGGTTTGATTTAGGTGATTTTGGGGGTGGTCTGGAGACCTGGTATAGTATTTTGGGAGTGGGGTTAATTTTGGTACTCACCAGAGTAGGATTCTGGCGAGTGTTTTTCTGATATTCGACACGTTTGAGGGTGATTCGAGAGAAACCACCCAGATAGGGTGATAGATCACCTCAAAATGGTTCCAGGGTGTTAATTGGGCACCTTGGTTCATACTATGTGAGGTCGCCGGCTAGGGTTCCGGCGATCGGAGTTTCAAGAACGAGGAGGTTTTTTTTGGTTTTGGTCGGGGTTTATGGTGGTTTGAAGGTTTTGGGTGGTGGATAGGGTATTTGAAGTTTGCCTGAGCTGAAAACGACGGCTGAGGCCTGGTTTTTCGGTGGTCTCCATGAGACTGGAGGAGGATGAAGATAGGTCTCAGGGCGGCTAGGGTTTCTTAAGGATTGCATATGTGTGTATAATGGCTGAATGAACGAAGAGAAGGGTAATATATACTAGTCGTGTATCGTTGATTCCTGGCCATTGGATTAGTCAAGAGCAACGGCCAGGATCTTGCAGCCTTAATATGGTGTCATTTGTTTTAATGAAGGATTCTCTTAGATCCGTTGGATTATAACATTGGACGGCTGTGATTGTTTTATCTAAGCTATGTCATTTCACTTTAATGAGACATTGCCTCATCCGTTTGATCAATTGTATTGGACGGTCAGGATTATTTCTATATGCGACGTCGTTTGGTTTATAATGGAACCGCCTCATACGGTCCATACGATTCAAATTATCAATGGTTGGGATTTATTTGGATATGGCGTCGTTTTGATTATAAGCCTAGGTAGACCAGGCTTATTTCGTTTGGGCCTAGTGTATTTTGGGCTTGGTATATAAATATATGTATTTCCTTATGTATTTAGCCCAAATTATATTGTATATTGTGTTTTGTCTTGTATTTTATTTATTTCTTGTATTTTTCTTTTTGTATTTTTGTATTTTTCTTTTTTTGTATTTATTTTCAACTGCTATATTTCCTCTATTTACTATTTTCTTGATTTGTTCCATAATTTTCCGGTATTTTTGCCATTTTACTTTTATTTTCTGGTATTTTTGCATTTTACTTGATTTTTTTCTGAATTTTATCCTTTTTATGATATTTTCCAATTGGTTTCTTTTTGTAATTTTCATTTCAATTTTATTTTCAAATAAAAACACTGGTACGCATTGCTTAAATATATATATATATATATATATATATATATATATATATATATATATATATATATATATATATATATATATATATATATATATATATATATATATATATATATATATATATATATAGAATTTAATGGCTCAGGGCAAAAATCACGTGCTCACAGGGGTCAAACTGACAAAGGGATTTAAGGATTGGCCAACATACTTCCGATCTCTTAATGCTAGTCAAATAGAATGGACACTCGGGTGGCTACCTATTAATGAAATCATATACATGCCGACAGAGGGGTCGCATTTTCTCTTAATGGGGCTTAAATGTATTCAACCCTGTGCTCCATATCGAGTCTTACGACAACTCGAAAGATACCAGATAGTACCAAAAGATGGAGACCTCAGCACTCAAGTAACTGAGATTAGTCCCGACGGACAATTCCCTGAAGCGAAAGCCCGTCTAATTTGGAATGAATGCCAATGCCTAAAATCAGATACTTGTGCAAGGGATCGAGCTAAAGGCGAATTGTCTTCTGGCCATTCCATTTGGTATAGAAGAGATTGTGAGCATGAAAGGTCATTTAAAAGACCTCACATTCAAGAATTTGCTGAATTGACATGAGAGCAGTGGGATTGGTTGGCCAAAGAAAATGAGTATCGGGCAAAGATTAGCATGCTGGAAAAACAAGTCCAAGACCTCAAGTTCGAAAATAATGTATATGTAGCAGCTGACGAGGGTGAGAAAAAGAAATTGGTTAAAGAAAATGAGGCATTACGAGCTCAAATTAAGAAAATGAGGATAGTAGTTGAAACCCCTGTCCGAAATGCCCGAGATGGAAAGTTAATAGACAATTTGCGACAAAAAGTGAGTGATTATAGTTTTGACCTTGACAAAGCAGAAAAAGAACTAACCGGGGTTCAGAGTCAGTTGGCTAAGAATGCAGAAAAAGGGCCTGCATGATTCAACAAATGAAAGAAGAGCTTGATATTGAGGTTGCTAGATTGAGGAAAAAGGTTATTAGTACAGAGGTCAAAATTAGCAAACAAGCAAAAGAGTTCAGTATGGAAAGAGAACATTGCTATACGGCCTTAGCACAATTAGAGGTGGATCTACAACAACTTCAATTGAAAAATCAACGGACTTTAGAGGCTCGGGCTGAACAAATTGGGAGGTTATTTCAGGAAAAAAGGATGATTAGAGAATGAATCCTTGATATTGCTCATTATATCACTCGGAAGTGCCAGATATGTGAAGATATGACCCAGACTATATTTTTCGCCTCAGTGATGATATTCGTGAAACAAATAATGGGTGACCTAGACCGACTCCAAAAGGGACTTGCATATAGGCCTACGGCGAGACCGAACAATGTCCCGCGGGCACCAGGACCTTTGATGTATTCTTGAGTCTATATTTTATTAGGTGTAGCATTCGAGTCTATATTTTTCATTGTGCATTTTAATTCAAACAGTTGTTTAGAGGGTCATAGTTTGGTTGTCATTTAGAGTCCATCTTTGTGATCGTTGTTGGATATTAATAAATTTGAAAACTACCAAAATTATATTTGAATTCATTATTTTTCTTTTCTTCAAATAAATGCGTGATAGGCAAATTTATAGGATCGATATTAATCATATAAACACAAATCAAAAGAACATTGAAGAAAAAAAAAAGAGAAAAGAAAAGAAAAGAAGAAAAATGATGGAAATAAAAAATAATGATGAAAAAAGAAAGAAAAGTCATACCAAAAGAATTGGCAAAGCAAGGAAAAGGCAAACATGAATGAAAAGCCATAATTGAGAAAGCCGGGATGATGCATATGGCCGAGCAAAATAGTTTAAACATGTCTGCGCTCCCAATGTGCGATTATTTGATCAATAATGACCTAACCACTAATGAGCGTTGTTGTTATTGAGTCCAGACATGTGGTTTTTAGCTAGCTGGCATTCTAGCAACTCATCCATACAATACCTGCTCTAAAGATATATCAAAAGTAATCAGCCAAGAGATTGAGGCTACGATTGTTGACCCGGATCGGGATAATGAAGTGGTAAATGTAAATGCTATGAAGGAAGAAATATACAAGCTTAAGCAACAAATGGACTAAATATACCAGGCCTGGGTGAAGGGACAACCATTACCTACACATCCTGCCAATCCTGCTTATGTTCCTCCGCCAGTCCAAACACAGGACCCTCCCACCATAAATTCATCCCTGCTTATCCCACGTACCCACCATACTATGCAGCCACCTCACAAACACCACCGCCTCCTCCACCACCAAAACAGATCCCACCACCACCACCTCCAGTTGCTCCTGTGTATGTGGCTCATCCACCGGCCACATTACACGTGTCTTCTAGTAAACCTTTATTCCATATTCAAGACAATAATTATTATCCACCAGAACGTACCTTCCAACATCATGATTCTTATCATTACACTCCTCTTATTGACATATGAGAGGAAGAGAAACCATCCAAAAACCCCGAACAAGAAGAAATGATCCGTAAAGTGAAAAGTCTTGAGAAATATTTTGGGAACATGCAAGGCCTTGGGGGAAAGTGAGTGTGGCCTATAAAGATCTATGCTTATTCCCAGAAGTGCAGTTATCAGGTTTTAAATTGCCGAAGTTTGATGACTATGATGGACATGGTGACCTTGTGGCACACTTAAAAGGATTTTATAGTAAAATGCGAGGCGGTGGTGGGAAGGATGAGTTGCTAATGGCTTATTTCGGTTACAGCCTTAGTTGCTCAGCCTTAGAGTGGTATAGAAGGCAGTACCACACTCGTTGGTTTACCTAGCATGATTTAGCTCGGGCTTTTGCTAATCAATTCCAATACAATTTGGAGATTATTCCTGATAGACTCTCCCTAACGAAGATAGAGAAGAAGCCAGGAGAGAGATTCCGGGAATATGTGTTCAGGTGGAAAGAGCAGGCTGCCCGAGTGGATCCACCCATGAAAGAGGATAAAATGGTTGATTATTTCTTGCAAGCTCTAGAGCCTACATATTACGGGTATTTGGTGTCAACTGTTGGAAAGACATTTAATGATGTCGCCAAAATGGGGAATATGGTAGAGAAAGGCTTAAAATCTAACAAGATCATGAGCTACTCGGCTATAAAGGCCACACCTCAGGCCATCCAGATGGGCACTGAAGGGGTACATGGAAAGAAGAAGAAAGAAGAGATGGATGTTGTGGAAGGAAGAACATGGTCTAGGGGTCACATTTCTTACTATCATCAACCTCGCCCACATCATCAACCTTACCCACCGGCACCATATGGCCCACCACAACATTATTATCCTCCCTCTTGTTCCACACTTTAAGTTCATCAAGCCCAAAACTACCTACAATTGTAAGCACCAAGGCATGCACCCATTCCTCACAACACCTATCATACCTAGAATAAACACCCACCTCCCAAAATATATAGAAAACCTGGTGGAATAGGCTTCCGCCAAAACCCTGCCATCAGAAATGATAGGCTGCGGAAGAAAAAGACTTTCACTCTATTAGGAGAATCCTATACCAGTCTATTTCACAGATCGAGGCAGTTTGGAGTCCTAAACCCCGTTGAACCAAAAAATCCCGAACCCACCACCAAGGAACCTGGACCATTCTGTAAGCTGTGAATATTGTTCAGGAGCTCCGGGGCACGACACAGAGAAATATTGGCATTTGAAAACTGAAATTCAAGAGCTCATTGATTTGATGAGAATCGAAGTTCTGGCCCCCGAAACTCCTAATATTACACAGAATCCCTTACCTGTTCATCATGAAGCTCATATGATCGAGTTGGGACAAAGGGGAGAGTGTAAAAAGCCATCTCAGACAATAATGATGATTTAGGCAAGCGAAAGCAAGGTAGATGAGAAAGCAATGGGTGGAAGAGCAGTGATTGCAGTTAAACAAGTGGTGGATGAGCCAGTAATGGTAAGGAAACCTGAACTAGTAAAAATGATAGTAGCGGGAGCAAGTGCAAAGCCCGTGTTAATTGTGAAAGGGGCCCAATCAGAACCAGTCATCATCAAACCGGTAACTCAATTGCTCGTTGTGGATGCAAAAGTCGTACCATGGAACTACGACAAAGTGACTGTCATGTATCGGGGGAAAGAGGTTAGAGATGAAATTTGAGAAACTCGTGGTTTGACGAGATCTGGGAGGTGCTTTGCACCCGAAGAATTAAGAAAAGCTAAACTTACCAAAGGTAATCCGGCCCCTGTGAAAGCTGTCACTGAGAAGGAGGCCGAGAATTTTTAAGGAAATGAAGGCTCAGGATTACTCGATAGTGAAACAATTAAGGAAGACGCCGGCGCAAATCTCTCTGTTGTCTCTGCTATTTCACTAAGATGAACATCGCCATGCACTAATGAAGCACATGTGCCCGAGAAAATAATAGTGAATCATCCTGAAAATATCCCAAACAAAATCTTTCAAGTAAACAGGGTGACATTCTCAGATGACGAATTGCCAGTAGAAAGAACTGAACACATCAGAGCCCTGTACCTTACTGTGAAATGTGAAGTCTGTCTACTTTGGAGAAGCGTAAGGTTGATAATGAAAGAATTCACAAAAATAGCATTTGTGTACGTGGATTCAACGGGGGAGGGAAGAATACTGTTGGTGACATTGTGCTAGAACTTACCATTGGGCCGGTGGAGTTCACGATGGAATTCCAAATAGTGGATATTGATGCATCCTATAATCTTTTGCTGGGTCGACCATGGATCCATGCTGCGAAGGCTATGCCATCTTCAATACATCAGATGGTAAAGTTTGAATGGGACCGTCAAGAGATCGTGGTCCACGGCGAAGATAATTCTTGCAATACTATCACTCCATTTGAAGAAGTTGAGGACAATAAGGGCCCATGGGTGTGCCGAATGGTGGATACAATATCGGTCGATAAGGTTTCGGAGGGTGAGCATGTTTCAGTGCCAAAGGTGGCTACCACATCTGTTATGGTTTATCACGACCAAAATCCAGTCGTGACAAGTAGGTATCAGAGCCTAGGTTACTACGCCTCGCGAGTCATGAGGCAGTTTAGTAGGCTCTCGCGGATAAGTACGTTGACGTCCGTATCTTTCCACGGGAGGCTACAGAACTTTAGGGAAACACTTCACTTTCTTGTATTCATATCGTGCGGTTTGTGTTATTGTGAAACTAAATTTTTCCATATTCTACTCTCTCACAGATGGTGAGAACACGTGCTAGACGACGTGGCGGACGACCACCAGTGGCACCCAGAGGTCGTGGTTGTGGTAGAGGTAGGGTAGTAGTCATAAAACCTGCTGACCCACCAGCTGACCAGACTAAGGGTCAGATCCCAGTGCTAGTGGCCCAGGTTCAGGTTCGGGTTCCAGCTGCATGCATCCCAGCAACTCAGGTTCCGACACTGGTAGTGTCCATTAAGATACCGGGTCTTTAGAAGACCTTAGCACAGATCTTAAAACTATTTACTGGCTTAGCTCAGGTGGTTTCTGCCTCTACTGCAGCAACTTCTTCATAGGCAGGGGAGGGAATCAGACCCTCGTTGCTCGCACACCCGAGCCGGTAGTTCAGGGTTTACAAGTACATGAGGCAGCTCCAGCTCAACTAGTTCAGGTGGCTGCACCACTCGCACCAGCCCCAGATCATGTGGTTCCAACTATGCCTGATGATGAGCAGCGTCGGTTTGAGAGGTTCGGGAGGCTACAGCCTCCTGCTTTCAGCGGTGTTAAGGTCGAGAATGCCCAGGGTTTTCTGGATAAGAGCCAGCGTATGCTTCGTACTACAAGTATTTTGGAGTCTAGCGGTGTTTCCTTCACTACCTTCCAGTTTACAGGATAAACATTTCATTGGTGGGAGGATTATCAGAGGCGTAGGCCTGTTAAGGCAGCAGCCCTTACTTTGCAGCAGTTCTCCATGGTATTTCTGGAGAAGTATGTGCCCCAGTCTTAGAAGGAGGAGCTGCAACGTCAGTTCGAATGGTTGAAGCAGGGTGATATGTCAATGACTCAGTATGTGCTGAGGTTTACACAGCTAGCTCGGCGTGCCATGTGGATGATTCCGACAGATCGTGAGAGGATCAAGAGATTCGTGGATGGTCTTAACTATCCTATCCGTGTATTGATGATTAGAGAGAGGGCTTCAGCAGTTACCTTTGAGGAGGTGGTTGATGCGACTCGTCAGATTGAGACAGACCGCCATCGAGAGCGTGAGGAGAGGGAGGCTAAGAGGCCTCGTGGTATAGGTAGTTAAAGTGGTGCTCCGTCTAAGGGCATGTCTCAGCACAGCAGAGGTCGTTCCTTCCGATCTCCACAGTCAGGCCGTGCAGAGACCAGTGGAGCTTCGTCATACTGTGGTCGTCAGGGTCATCAGGGCTAGCAGGGTCGTCAGCAGAGCCAGCCCGCACTGAGCGCCGTTCCAGCTCAGAGCTCCGCTCCTGCTCCTTCAGCTCAGGGTTCTTAGCAGTCCCTTTCTCCAGCTTCAGGCCATTGCTTTGAGTGTGGTGAGTTTGGACATATCAGGAGGGAGTGTCCCCAGTTGCTTCGTAAGCAGTCTCAGCAGAGGGACCAACCCTCGTCTTCTTCTCCTATTTCTTCAGCACTAGCTCAGTCAGCTAGGAGCGGTGGTCAGGTAGCCAGAGGTCGCCCTAGGAGTGAGGATCGTACTGGAAGAGGTTAGGCTCGTTTGCTCTTCCAGATAGGAGGGATGCTAGTGCCTCAGATGTAATCATCACATGTATTATTTTAGTCTGCCACAGGGATGCTTCTGTCTTATATGATCACAGATCTACCTATTCCTATGTTACTTCATATTTTGCGCATCATTTGGGTATGACCCATGGTATTCTTGCCTTACCCGTACATGTGTCTACCCCGGTGGGTGATACAATTATTGTGGATCAGGTATACCAATCCTGTCTTGTTACTATTGGGGGTCTGGAGACCTGAGTTGACTTATTATTATTGGGCATGGTGGATTTCGACGTTATTCTAGCCATGGATTGGTTATCTCCTTACCATGCGATTCTGGACTGTCATGCCAAGACAGTCACATTAGCTATTCCAGGTAATCCGAGGATCGAGTGGTAAGGCATGACTAATTATGTATCCGACAAGGTAATTTCCTTCCTAAAAGCCCAACGAATGATTGGGAAGCATTGTTTATCTTATTTGGCTTTCATTAGAGTTGTTGAGGCTGAGACACACAGTCTTGATTCAGTCCCCGTTGTGAGGGATTTTCTGAATGTATTTCCAGCAAACCTACCGGGCATGCCGCCGGACAGGGATATCGATTTCGGTATTGACTTGGTGCCGGGCACTCAGCCCATTTCTATTCCTCCCTACCGCATGGCACCAGCTAAGTTAAAAGAGTTAAATGAATAGCTTCAGGAACTCTTAGATAAGGGGTTCATTCACCCGGGTGTGTCCCCTTGGGGAGCACCAGTATTATTCGTGAAGAAGAAAGATGGCACAATGAGAATGTGCATTGATTACAGATAGTTGAACAAGGTTATGGTAAAGAATAAGTACCCATTTCCTTGTAATTAGGACTTGTTTGATCATCTTCAGGGAGCAAGTGTATTCTCTAAGATTGACCTTCGATCGGGTTATCACCAGTTGAAGATTAGGTATTCAGACATTATGAAAACAACTTTCTGAATGAGATATGGGCACTTTGAATTTATGGTGATGTCTTTGTGGCTGTCTAATGCCCCGGCCGCATTCATGCACTTGATGAATAGTGTATTTCGGTTGTACCTTGATTCTTTCGTGATCGTATTTATTGATGATATCCTGGTGTACTCACGCAGCCAGGAGGAGAAAGCACAACATGTATTGCAGAGGTTGAGAGAGGAAAAGCTTTATGAAAAAAAATTTAAGTGTGAGTTCTGGCTTGATACTGTGACTTTTCTGGGACATGTAGTGTCCAGTGATGGTATTCGGGTTGACTCACAGAAAGTCGGAGGCAGTGCAGAATCTGCCCAGACCATCCTCAGCTACTGAGATCCGCAGTTTCCTCGGTTTGGCAGGCTATTACCGCAGGTTTGTCCAGGGCTTTTCGTCCATTGCGTCACTTTTGACTAAGTTGACATAGAAGAATGCTCCATTTGTGTGGTCTGATAATGTGAGGAGAGCTTCTAGAAGCTCAAATCGGCCTTGTCCACAACTCCGGTACTTGTGTTGCCATCAGCTTTAGAGTCTTATACGGTGTATTGTGATGCTTCAAGAGTTGGTATCGGTTGTGTATTGATGCAGGAGGGTAGAGTTATTGCATATGCTTCTCGTCAGTTAAAGCCCCATGAGAAAAACTACCCTGTTCACGACTTAGAGTTAGCTGCCATTGTTCATGCCTTGTAAATTTGCAGGCATTAGTTGTATGGTGTATCTTGTGATGTATATAGAGACCATCGCAGCCTTCAACATTTATTTAAGCAGAATGATCTCAATTTGAGGTAGCGGAGATGGCTTGAATTGCTTAAAGATTATGATATTACCATCTTGTTTCATCCCGGGAAGGCCAATGTGGTGGGTGATGCTTTAAGCTGGAAGGCTATTAGTATGGGGAGCTTGGCGTACATTCTAGTTGGGGAGAGGCCCCTTGCAGTTGATGTTCAAGCATCAGCCAATCAGATGGTAAAGCTAGATATTTTTTAGCCCAGTCGGGTGATGGCTTGCGTGGTATGACGGTCTTCCTTATATGACCGTATTCGAGAGCGCCCGTATGATAATCCACACTTGCTTGTCCTTAAGGATAGAGTTCAGCATGATGATGCCAGAGATGTCACTATTGATAGTGATGGTGTGTTATGGATGCAGGGCCGGATATGCGTGCCTAATGTTGATGGCCTTCGTGAGTTGATATTGGAGGATGCCCACAACTCGCGGTATTCTATTCATCTAGGTGCCGCAAACATGTATCAGGATTTGAGGCAGCATTACCGCTAGAGAAAGATGAAGAAAGATATTGTGAATCATGTAGCACAGTACCTAAACTGTCATCAGGTCAAGTATGAGGATCAGAGGCCCGGTAGTGTGTTCCAGCGTATTGATATTCCCGAGTGGAAGTGGGAAGAGATCACTATGGACTTTGTTAGTGGACTCCCTCGGACGGAGAGGAAGTTTGATTCAGTTTGGGTGATTGTGGATAGGCTGACCAAGTCAGCTCACTTCATTCCTGCGTGTACTACATACTCCTTAGAGCGGTTAGCAGAGATATTCATCCGCGAGACTGGCAGATTGCATGTAGTTCCCATTTCTATCATATCAAATAGAGGTACCCAGTTCACTTCTCAGTTCTGGAAGACATTTCAGCGAGAATTGGGTTCACAAGTAGAGCTGAGCACATCATTTCACCCACAGGCAGATGGGCAGTCCGAGCGTACAATTTAGATACTGGAGGACATGTTGCGTGCTTGTGTCATTGATTTTGGTAGTTTTTGGGCTGATTACTTGCCTCTTGCATAGTTTTCATATAATAATAGCTATCAGTCCAGCATTCAGATGGCACCGTGTGAAGCCTTATATTGTAGGCGGTGTAGGTCTCCAGTCGGTTGGTTTGAGCCTGGCGAGGCTAGATTATTAGGGACAGAGTTAGTTTAGGATGCCTTAGACAAGGTGAAGGTGATTCAATAGATACTTCGCACAGCTCAGTCGAGACAGAAGAGTTACGCGGACCAGAATGTTCGAGATGTCTCTTATTAAGTGCGCGAGAAGGTGTAGCTGAAAGTTTCGCCTATGAAGTGCGTTATGAGGTTTGGAAAGAAAGGAAAATGGAGCCCAAGGTTCATTGGACCTTTTGAGGTGCTTAGGAAAGTTGGGAAGGTGGCCTATATGATTTCTTTGCCACCCAGCTTGTCGGGAGTTCACCCGATCTTCTATGTATCTATGCTCCAGAAGTACGTTGGAGATCCGTCACATGTGTTAGACTTCAGCACGATACAGCTAGATGAGGACTTGACCTTGATGTGGGACCGGTAGCCATTTTGGGTCGATAGGTTCGTAAGTTGAGATCCAAAGACATAACTTCGGTGAAAGTGCAGTAGAGAGGTCGTCCTGTGGAGGAAGAAACTTGGGAGACTGAACAGGAGATGCGGAGTAGATATCCACACTTATTTAAGACTACAAGTATGTTTCTCAACCCGCTCACGGACGAGCGTTTGTTTATTGGGGAGAATGTAACGACCCGACATGTCGTTACGAGAATTATTGCATTTTCTTCATTTTATACTTTAATATGCTAATTTATATGTGTTTAGAGAGTTAGAAGCAAATTGGATGGAATTTAGATAGAAATGAGGCAATAAACCTCTTTATGAGAGGAATAACTAGGGAAAGTCAACCGAATGTTGACTGGTGAGTTAGAAAGCTCGGAATGGATTTTTGACGATTCGACTAGTTTTGGTGGATGATTTATGACTTAGGAGAGCAATCATAATCGAATTCGGAGGTCCGGTGTAGATTTAGGCTTGAATTGGTTAAGGTTTAATTTTGGCAAAATCCGAACAGTAGGTGAGGTTTTAATCAGGGGCTCGTAATGAAATTCCAAGAGTTGCAGTAGCTCTGTTAGGTGATTTTGGATATGCGTGAAAACTTTCATGTCATTCGGAGGTGCTTAGGTCGGGTTTTAAAGAAAATGTAGGTTTCAGAAGTTTTTATGAAAATTAGGCTTGCATCCGTGAGAAAATGGCGATTTTGATGTTTACGATAGTGTTTTTATGTTGCGAGAAAGTTTGAACGAAGTAATAGAACATATCTGTGCATTTGGTTGAGGTCTCGAAGGTCTCGGAGTGAATTCAGATGGCCAAGGGGAAAATTTTGAACATGAAATTGTAGCAGAAAATTTCAGACAATTATTGTTCTATGCGATCGCATAGACTAGTCTGCGATCCCGTAGAAGGATTCGAAGGGGGTGAAATTTTACTCAGTGCGATCGCGTGAAGGGGATTGCGATCGCATAGGTTGCTGAGTGTGTGCAGTGCGATTGCAATAAAGGGTGATTCGATCGCTTAGAAGGGATTTGAGGAGCCCAGAAATTTGCTCTATGCGATCGCGTTAAGTGGTCTGTGATCGCGTAGGCTTATGTACTTGTTCAGTGCGATCGTGTAGGAGGAATTTTGGGCCTGGAAAATTTACTCTATGCGATCGCAGGGGAGGCATTGCGATCACAAAGAAGAAAGCGTTAGTGACAGAACAGTTTAAGTAAAATCAGACGCGACCCAAAACACAATTTCACTATTTTCCCTTCATCTAGAGAGGGTTTTGGGAGCTTTGAAGAGAGGAATCAACGGGTAATCAATGGAGGTAACTTTCTTGACTCAAAAACACGATTATATCTAGAATCAACACCAAAATTCATGAAATTGTGTAGAATTTGTGAAGAATTAGGGCGTAAGCTATGAAAATGAGTTTTTGGGTTTTGAAAGGCCATTCGAACTGCGATTTCGATAAATTTTATATGCACGGACTCATGGAAAGATGAAGAATCCGTTGGTATGATTTTCGAAATTTTTCGAGAAGTGGGCCCGGGGCTCGGGTTTACCAACTTGGTGCATTATTGCATTTTTCAAGTAAATTTGATTGGGTTATGTTTTCTTTGACCCATATTGATGTAATTGCTGTGGTTTTGAGTAGATTCGACACTCGAGGCAGTAAATTCGAAGGGAAAAGGCATCGCGGGCGAGTCCACGGCCGGCTAGAGGTGAGTAGTTAGTGTATATGGTAGCCAGAGGGTTCGAAACCCCGGCTTAGCACATTGTGACGCTGTTAGGGCGTGGATCGCACCCCATGGCAGGTGCGAGATTGGTTATGATTGGGGATTGAGACTTGGTCCATCCTGAATATGAACAATATTATATTGGCGGTTGAGGCGCACACTATGTTCGATATATTTGTGGGCTTTAAGCCTTGTTTGGGGCCTTGTGCCAACCTATAGTATCCCTAGGGGATAGATATATATGTGATAGCTTGGTTTGCATAATCACTGATCTCAGTCCTGGCTTGAAATCACTATTTGAAACGCTAAGTCACGTGTTCTTGGAAAATTGAATAAAATTAAAGTATTTTTCAATGTTAACAAACTGGAACCTGGAAATAAATAAATTGAATTGTTGTATGACTCATATACATGTTGTGGACTGAGGATGGATCGGGCTACACGCCGCAGCGGATGATATGAATATTGCGCTTGGGTTGAAGGAGCCCCTCTGGAGTCTGTACACACCCCCAGTGAGCGCCATCGACATTAAACGGATCGGGCTACACGCCATAGCGGTCATGTGCATTACATTGCATTTTTATCTGTTAAATTATCTGTGGTAATTGTGGCTTGCTGTTGTTTGTAGTTCGTGGTAGGTATCGGAGTATAGTTTAGCTTTACTTTGTGGTATTCTGTGGATTTCCTGCTTTCAACTATTAATATGTACTTTTTACTCACTGAGTACTTAGTACTCACCCCTACTCTCTGCACCTTTGTGTGCAGATTCAGGTACACAAGAGGGTTAGACGAGCACTCCAGCATATATCAGAGTTATTCGAGTTGCTGAGGTAGCTGCCGATGTTCGCAGAACCTAGCTTCTATTTTCATTCCGTTATTACTATATGTTTTAGACTTGAGTATTTCATTCAGTGTTTCTATTACTATTCGGTTTGTTTAGAGGCTCTAGACTCGTGACCCCAGATCTTTTGGGAGTGTTATTTAGTTATTCGCACTTCTTAGCATTTATTCATACTATTTTAATTGGAATATATCTTGACTCATATATTCTTCTTGTGTTTGTCCTTCTGGGACTGGTTTTCAAATTAGAAATTGTTGTTGGTCTGGCTTGCCTAGCTTTAGTGTTGGGTGCCATCACGACCGGATTTTGGTCGTGACATGGTTGCCACGGAAATGCTGAGAATTGATTTCTACCTGGAAAGGGATTGGGAACTTCATTACCGGGTATTACACAACTAGTGTCTCTTCATGATAACATTGATACTTTTGGGCTGGGCTTTAAATCAACCATTGCTGATATAAAAAGAGCCTAGAAGTTAAAGAAGAAAGTGTGGACCCTCCCTAAACCTATCCCTCGCCTCTCCCGTTCATTCATCCGGTCTGGTACAAAGAGGCGCCCGGTGACAGTGATTCCCAGCTTAGCAGAGATAAGGCCTGAAAAGGAATTAATTGAAAGATTTGAAAAGTTATT
This sequence comes from Nicotiana noctiflora, assembly GCA_032618575.1. Taxonomy (NCBI): domain Eukaryota; kingdom Viridiplantae; phylum Streptophyta; class Magnoliopsida; order Solanales; family Solanaceae; genus Nicotiana; species Nicotiana noctiflora. The sequence continues at coordinate 110,451 of JASVEL010001580.1, read as the reverse complement.
CGAAGAAGTGGATGTAGTAGAAGCATATGAGGGTCCAAACAAAATTGATATCCAATTCGTCGGATCTCAGGCCAAATTGAATAACTGGGAAGCTACTCCTCTTCCAACTCGGAGGGAGTTGCGATAGTTAGTTTTTGTTTTTCTTTTAAATCTGTTTTATTTTAAGGTTGTAATACTGATTTCTATGTTCAGTTCCATTGGATAAGTCAAACCTTGTTATCTTTCGAATTTTAATAAAATGCAATTTCTTTCTCTCTCCATTCCTGATAGCCTTTATTTTGTCTTTCTTTCTTTTTCTTCTACCGTCCATTTTATGTTGATTTCAATGATGTGTCATGCATGAGGAATTTCTGGCCTAGTCTTGATAATCAAAAAGTAATACAAGAAATTGAATGTGATAATGAGGTGGAAAATGATGATGAAGAGGCTTTGGAAGAAATTAGTAAAGAGTTGAGTCAATATGAGGAAAAGCCCAATCCTAACTTGAATGATACAAAGGCAATTAATTTGGGGGATCAAGAAAATGTTCAGGAAACGAAGATAAGTGTCCATTTGGAAGCCTCACTCAAGGAAGAATTGATTAATCTGTTGTATGAATAGAAACCTCTCTTTGCATGGTCATACGATAATATGCCGGGTCTGAGTATTGATGTGGTGGTCCACAAATTGCCCACTTACTCGGAATGCCCACATGTTAAGTAGAATTTGAGAATATTTAAGACAATCATTGGTGTTAAAATCAAATAGGAAGTAAATAAGCAGTTTGAGGTGAAGGTTAAACGGGTTACTAAATATCCCACTTGGTTAGCCAATGTTGTGCATGTTCCAAAGAAAGATGGGAAGACCATAGTGTGTGTTGATTGTCGGGATCTTAACAGTGCAAGTCCAAAAGACAATTTTCCATTGCCAAATATCCACATACTGATTGACAATTGTGCAAAACATGAAATCCGCTCTTTTGTGGATTGATATGCGAGTTACAACCAGATTCTGATGGATGAGGAAGATGCTGAAAGGACGACATTCATCACACCTGGGGGGGGGGCATACTATTACAAGGTGATGCCATTTCGACTGAAAAATGTTGGGACAATATACATGAGGGCGATGACCACCACGTTCCATGATATGATACATCGAGAGATTGAAGTCTATGTGGATGATGTAATTATCAAGTTCATAAAGTAGTGTGATCATGTTAAAGAACTGGGAGAGTTTTTACTAAGGCTTCGCAGGTACAATCTCAAGCTCAATCCAGCAAAATTTGCTTTTGTGGTGCCATCAGGGAAGTTGTTGGGGTTTGTGGTGAGTCGATGAGGTACTAAACTGGACCCGTACAAAATCAAAGCCATTCGGGAATTGCCTCTGCCAAAGAGCAAGAAAGAAGTGACGAGTTTGCTCGGCAGGTTGAATTATATCAGCAGGTTCATTGTTCAGCTTACATCAACTTGTGAGCCTATCTTTAAATTGCTGAAGAAAGATGCTGCAGTTAAATGGACAGATGATGCCACGCTGTATTTGACAAAATGAAGGACTACTTGGCCAATCCCTAGTATTAGTTCCACCCGAGTGAAGAAGACCACCGTATCCTTTATTTGACAGTGCTGGATAATTATTTCGGCTGTGTACTCGGGCAGCATAATGAAACAGGGAAGAAAGAGCAGGCAATCTATTGCCTCAGCAAGAAATTTACATATTACGAGGTAAAATACACTTAATTGGAGAGGACATGTTGTGCTTTGACCTGGGTGGCACATAAGTTGAACCATTATTTGTCAGCCTATACCACTTATCCCGGCTGGATCTGTTGAAGTACATCTTTCAAAATCCCATCCTCACAGGGAGGCTTGCTAAATGGCAAATCCTGCTCACAGAATTTGATATTGTTTATGTAACCCGCACTGCGGTGAAAGTACAAGCCGTTGCTGATCACTTAGCAGAGAATCCAATTGATGATGAATAAGAACCGCTAAAAACATATTTTTCTAATGAGGAAGCAATGTATATTGATGAGTTGGAACAAGGCAAAAAGCCTGGTTGGAAGCTATTCTTTGATGGGGCTGCTAACAATATAGGCATTGGAATACGAGCAGTACTTATTTCAGAAACGGGACAACATTATCCTGTCACAGCTCAACTCCCTTTCTTTTGAACCAATAATATGGCTGAATATGAAGCATGTATTTTGGGTTTAAGAATGGCTACAGATATGGGTGTCCAAGAGATTTTGGTTATGGGTGACTCGGATCTTTTGGTACATTAAATTCAAGGAGAATAGGAAACTCGGCATTTAAAACTCATACCATACCGGCAGTGTCTATATGAACTATGTTAGCGGTATCAGTCCATAGAATTCAAGCACATTCTGATAATACATAATGAAGTTGCTGATACTTTGGCCACTCTAGCATCAATGCTACATCATCCGGACAAGGCTTATGTGGACCGATTGCAAATTCAGATCCAAGATCAACATGCTTATTGCATACGGTAGAAGAGGAAATTAATGGTGAGCCATGGTTCCATGATATTAAAGATTACCTCTGAATAGGGGTGTATCCGGCACATGCCACAGGGGATCAAAAGAGAGATATCAGACGATTGGCAAGTGGATTATTCTTTAGCGGAGAGGTTTTGTACAAAAGAACCCCGGACCTTAGTTTGTTGAGGAGCATGGATGCAATGCAAGATACAATGATTATGGCCGAAGTACATGCGGGAGTTTGTGGACCGCAAATGAGTGGGTATGTGCTAGCAAAGAAAATTCTCATAGCAGGATATTACTGGCTTACTATGGAATGGGACTGTATCAGCTTTGTGCGCAAATGTCATCAATGCCAGATACATGGAGATCTGATCCATTCTCTACCATCCAAGTTGCATACAATGTTGGCACCATGGCCCTTCGCTGCTTGGGTATGGATGTCGTTGGGCCGATTGAACCAGCAACATCCAATGGGCACAAGATTATTCTGGTTTCAATTGATTATTTTAATAAATGGGTTGAGGCAAAAAATTTCAAGTCGTTAACCAAGAAAGCAGTGGTGGATTTTGTACATGCAAAATTATTTGTCGATTCGGAAATCCTAAGGTGATTATTACAGATAATGGGGCCAAACTTAACAGCCAAATGATGGCGGAGACATGTCAGAAGTTTAAAATTAAACACCGTAATTCCACACCATATCGTCCTAAGGCGAATGAAGCAGTTGAAGCAGCCAATAAAAACATAAAGAAGATTCTTCGGAAAATGGTAGTAGGATCGAGGCAGTGGCATGAAAAATTACCATTTTCTTCGATAGGAGATCACACTACTGTTCCCATTGTTGTAGGGGTGACACCTTATTCATTGGTGTATTTCAACTTTGCAGAAGTTGAAATACCTTCCCTTCGAATCATTGCGGAGTCGAAAATTGATGATGATGAATGGGTCAAAGCCCGTTGAATTTGATCGATGAAAAGAGATTGGCAGCAATATGTCATGGGCAATTATATCAACAGAGAACGTCCATAGCTTATAATAAGTAAGTGCATCTACAAAAATTTGAAGTCGGACAATTGGTATTGAGGCGCATCCTACCCCCTTGGGCAGAAGCAAAAGGAAAGTTCGCTCCCAACTGGCAGGGGCCATTTGTTGTATCACGAGTGTTGTCAAATGGAGCATTATATCTAATAGATGTGGAGGAGAAATGTGTAGAAATGGCTATTAATTGTGATGCAGTTAAGAGATATTATGTATGATTTCTTTATCTTTATGCATCTGATTGTATTTTACATATTTTGATATAGAAATGATGAAGGCATTTTGTTCCACCATCCAAACACTTTATCCATTGATATCCTTTTGAGCCTTATTATATTTTCTTTCGTATCCCTCCTTTGGAATCAATAGCAAAATCAATGATTGAATAGGGAAATCAATTGGAGAAAACGAAAGAAGAAAAAGAAAAGGAAAGAAGAAAAGAAGAAAAAGGGGAAGAAGAAAAAAAAGAAAAAGAAAAGAAAAAGAAGAAAAAGAAAAGAAAAAGAAGAAAAAGAAAAGAGAAAAGAAGAAAAGAAAAGAAAGAAAAGAAAAGAAGGCAAAGAGAATAAGAATGGGGCGAAGGAAACATCGCAACAATGAAGCGATTTTATGATCCGAAATATGTTTCACTTGATCCTGAAAGGGTACGTTGGTAGCCTCACTGAGGTTCAGTCACAACAAAAGAAAAGTCCAAGAATCCCCAGAGAATAAAACAGGGGCAGAAGTTATGTTTGTTATGGAAGATATGATTCCGAAAGTTATAATTTTTGAACCCACGTTGGAATAGTTTTGAGCCTTTATACCATTCTTTCTAAACCCATCCAAAAGCCACATTACGGTCCAAAGAAAGACCTTCTGATCAATTTTAAGAAATGGAAATACAAGTAGATAAGGTGAATCATGTTGGACAACTCTCTGGTACCGAAAAATGAAAAAGAAAAACTAAAAATGAGAGAGTCTTATTGGTGAAAACCCTCACGGGCACCGTAAGGCGATATGAGTTGAGAGATTAAAAATGAGAAGAGTATTATTGGTGAAAACCCTCATGGGAATCGTAAGGCGATGTGAGTTGAGACATATGAAAGTGAGAGAGTCTTAATGGTGAAAACCCTCACGGGCACCGTAAGGCGAAAGTAAGTTCCAAAGTTGACAAATAAAGAAGTTTGTAGTTGAAAAGTGGCAAAACAAGTAAGGTTTGGTTGTTGTTGAAGATCGAGTTGCGAAATATGGAACAACAGATGGTCAATTGACAGTCGATTGGTTGGACAGACTAGGCTAGTAAATTCAAAAAGCATGGCATGATAAATGGAATCAACCTTCTCACTCAGATAAGTCCTATACTCTTCTCTTTTCAGAGTCTTCTATCCTCAAAACATCGAGGTCATTGCATTTCATTTTTCTTGAAATCTATCTATAAGACATTTGTAGTGAAAGCTAACTACCAACTTCCCAGTAGTATGGCAGAATGAGATCGTGACTTATTAAAGGACAGTTGAAATAAGAAGGACCAATAGTGTCACGACCCGGATTTTCCCCCAACATCGGGATCGTGATGGCGCCTACTCGTGGTAGCTAGGCAAGCCACTGTATTCATACTATCCTGTTTTTAACACAATTTTAATTAAATAAATGCGGAATGCTTTATCGAAATGGAAATAACAAATCACAAGGTGAAAATCATACTGAAATCCTCTACCCAAGACGTGGAGTCACCAACTCACGAACTACTATGGAATACTACACATAAAAGTCTCAAGGAAATATAACATAATTCTGTTTGTCTCGGAACAAAGAGACTCCAGCTAATAACATAAATAAAGAGAGAGACGCCGGGCCTGCGGACTTCTACAAGCTACCTCGGTCTCAAATGTGATCAACTCCCACACAATCGATTTACTGCAGCAGCTCCTGATCGTAACCTGGACCTGTGCAAAAACGCACAGAAGTGTAGTATCAGCACAACCGACCCCATGTGCTGGTAAGTGCCTGGCCTATCCCGGCGAAGTAGTGACAAGCCTAGGACCAGACACCCACATAAACCCGTGCAATTCAATATATATATGTGTACCACAAAATAACAAGAAATAACCAAGTATTAACACAATAAGGAATATCTCAAATAATTCAACAATTAACCACAGTTAATAAATTCACAAGGAAAAACAAAGTATAATGTAAACACAAGTATTATCAATTCAAGAAATAGCAAGCAGTTGCACGGCATCACCCTTCGTGCTTTTACTCTCATCCTCACCAAATAAACAAATAAAGTACACGGCATCACCCTTTTGTGCTTTTACTCTCATCCTCAAATCCATAGTACGGCATGATCCTTCGTACATGGTTCAATAACAGGGCACGACATGATCCTTCGTGCATAATCAATAAATAAACATGGCACGGCATTAACCTTCGTGCATAAATTAATAAACATGGCACGGCATCACCCTTCGTGCATTATCACTCTTCCTCACCCAAATAACAATCACAGATAAGGGCAAAGAAAGAAACAGTAATTCATAAACCGTCCCATCAAGGGCAATCAATAATTATCTTCACAACAAGTCCCAACAAGGGAGAACAGTAACAATTCATCTGTAATATATCTCAAAATAATTATTTTCCAACGACTCACGGTCATACTAGACGCCGGTGTATGGATGCTCGTCACCACAGCCCATACACCGCACTCGATCACATAACACATAGCACATAATCCTATTCCCTCAAGCTAGGATAGAACAAACACTTACCTCGAGTGTTTATGAACAATTCAATCCGTGGAAATGTCTTTTTCTTTCAAATTTGGCTCCAATCGAATCGTATCTATACACAATTGATTTAATATCATCAATACTACTCAACAAACTAATTCTTAAGACCAAATACAACTTTTACAACATTCTGCCCGGAATAGTGAATTTCAACCCCAGGCCCACATGGTCGGAATTCGGGGTTAAGACAAAAATCCGGTTACCCATCCCCCTACGAGTTCATGTATATGATTTGTTTCAAAATGGGACCTCAATTCGAGGTCCAATTCCCCAATTTATGAAAAACCCTATTTTCTAACAAAAACAAGAATTCTACCATGAAAACCTTTGATTTCTAATGAAAAACATGTTTAATGATGTTAGGAATTGAAAGAATTAAGTAAAAAGTGACTTACAATTGTTTTGATGGAGAAGGAATCCATGAAGAATCGCAAATGGGTGTTTTTGTTTTGTAAAAAGTGAAGAAATGAGCTGAAAATCGTGTTTTACAGGTCTCTGTGTTCGCATTTGCGAACATGGGTTCGCAATTGCGAACCCCGACCAATTTCTGGAGTTTGAAAAATAAGCTAAGGCTGGGAAGTTCGCATTTGCGAACTATTGTTCGCATTTGCGAAGCCAAGGCAAAACTGGGGCTTCGCATTTGCGAACATATGTTCGCATTTGCGAACCAAGCTGGGAAGGGCAGTGTTCGCATTTGCGAACTAATGTTCGCATTTGCGAACACAGGCATTTAAGGCCAATGTTCGCATTTGCGAACAATTGTTCGCCTTTGCGAACAAGGCTGGGTTATGAGGCGTTCGCATTTGTGATCACGGTTCACATTTGCGAGTCCTGCCTTGTACTGCCTCCTTCGCAATTGCGAGAAATACTTCGCAATTGCGAAGCCAACAGCTGGGTGAAAAACCAGCAGTGCAAAAATTCAGAATTTCATCCAACGGCCTATCAAATCTTTACCCGAGCCCCCGGGCTCCAAACCAAACATGTACACAACCTCAAAAACACATTATGAACTTGTTCGTGCGATCACATCGCCCATATCACCTCGTTTTCATCAAATCAAGCCTCAAATTCATGATTTTCATACTTTTGGTTTTCAAAACTTTCAAACTTGGGACCGAAGGTCCAAAACATCTCAAACGACATCCGAATGTCACCAAACTTTACAGAAATCACATATATAATAATTATAGTGATGGTCAATTAATTTCATTTCCTTTAACAATTACATCAAAAACAATTTCATAGAAAAATTCATAACTTGGGCTCTAGGCCTCGGAATTCGACTCCGGACGCATGTCCAAGTCCCATATTTTCCTACGGACCTCTCGGGACCATCCAATCTCGGGTCCGGATCCGTTTACCAAAAATGTTGACCGAAGTCAACCATATCAATATTAATATCATTTTTATCCAAATTTCTCATAGAATTCATATTTTCTATCACAAAATCTTTTCCGGCTACAAGCTCGGATCGTGCACGTAAATCGAGGCAACATAGAATGAGGTTTTCAAGGCCTCAGAAGTTCGAAATGATTAATTAAATAAGTGATGACCCTTTGGGTCGTCACAATCTCCACCTCTAAAACAACCGTTCGTCCTCGAACGGACAAAAGAAAGAAGTACCGAGTCAGGAAACAAGTGTGGGTAACGGCTCCGCATATCAGACTCGGACTCCCAGGTCGATGCCTCAGGAGGCTGACCTCTCCACTGAACACGCACAGAAGGATAACTCTTCGACCTCAACTGTCGAACCTGCCTGTCTAGAATAGCCACCGGCTCCTCCTCGTAAGATAGATCATTGTCCAATTGGACGGTACTGAAGTCTAACACATGTGTGGGATCGCTGTGGTATCTCCGAAGCACAGATACGTGAAAAACTGGATGCACGGCTGATAAGCTAGGCGGCAAAGCTCTGTAAGCCACCTCTCCCACTCTGTCTAGAATCTCAAATGGACCAATATACCTAGGGCTGAGCTTGCGCTTCTTCCCGAACCTCATCACGCCCTTCATAGGCGACACTCGGAGCAATACTCGTTCACCAACCATGAAATCTACATCTCGAACCTTACGATCCGCATAAGTCTTTTGCCTAGAATGAGCTGAACTCAATCTCTCCTGAATAGTCTTGACCTTATCTAAGGCCTCCTGAACTAAGTCTGTACCCAACAACCGAGCCTCTCCCGGTTCAAACCATCCAACTGGTGATCGACATCGCCTACCATACAACGCCTCATACGGAGCCATCCGGATGCTAGACTGGTAACTGTTATTGTAGGCGAACTCTGCTAATGGCAGAAACTGGTCCCACGAGCCTCCGAAATCAATAACACAGGCTCAAAGCATGTCCTCTAGAATCTGAATAGTCCTCTCGGACTGGCCATCCGTCTGAGGATGAAATGCTGTACTCAACTGAACCTGGGTGCCTAACTCCTGCTGGACCGCTCTCCAGAACCGCGAGGTAAACTGCGTACCCCGATCAGAGATAATAGATACTGGCACCCCATGGAGACGAACAATCTCCCTAATGTAAACCTCTGCTAACCTCTCCGACGAGTAGGAGACAGATACTCGGAATAAAGTGCGCCGACTTGGTCAACCTATCAACAATGACCCAAATAGCATCAAATTTCCTCCGAGTCAAAGGAAGTCCGAGTAACGAAGTCCATAGTGATCCGCTCCCATTTCCACTCGGGAATTTCAATCCTCCGGAATACACCACCAGGTCTCCGGTGCTCATATTTCACCTGTCGACAATTTAGACACCGAGCGACATACGCAACGATATCTTTCTTCATTCTGCGCCACCAATAGTGTTGCCGTAAGTCCCGGTACATCTTCGCGGCGCCTGGGTGAATAGAATACCGCGAACTGTGGGCCTCTGCTAAGATCAACTCTCGAATCCCTTCGACATTGGGTACACAAACTCGACCCCGCAATTTCAATACCCCATCATCATCTAGGTTTACCTGTGTGGCACCTCCCCGCTGTACTGTATCTCTCAACTCACGCAAATGAGGATCATCAAATTGCCTCTCACGGATACGCTCTAATAACGAAGAACGAGCGACCGTGCAGGCTAACACCCTGCTAGGCTCAGAAATGTCTAATCTCACGAACCGGTTGGCTAAGGCCTGGACATCTAGAGCTAATGGTCTCTGATTGACCGGAATGTATGCAAGACTACCCATGCTGGCATACTTTCTACTCAAAGCATCGGCCACCACATTGGCCTTACCTGGGTGATATAAGATAGTAACATCATAGTCTTTTAGAAACTCTAACCATCTCCGCTGTCGTAGATTCAACTCCTTCTGTTTGAACAAGTACTGTAGGCTTTTGTGATCGGTGTACACCTCACATGTCACACCATATAGATAATGCCTCCAGATCTTTAAGGCATGAACCACTGCTGCTAACTCAAGATCATGAACTGGATAATTCTTCTCATGTATCTTTAACTGCCTCGAAGCATAAGCGATAACCTTACCATCCTGCATCAATACCGCTTCAAGCCCTGTACGAGATGCGTCACAATAAACTGTATAAGGCCCTGTACCTGTAGGTAGTATCAACACTGGTGCGGTGGTCAAGGCTGTCTTGAGCTTCTGAAAGCTCGCCTCACACTCCTCTGACCACTGGAACTGGACACCCTTCTGGGTCAACCTGGGTCATCGGGGCTTCAATAGAAGATACAAATCGACAGTAGTAACATGCTAACCCCAAGAAACTCCGGATCTATGTCACTGAAGCTGGTCGAGGCCAATTCTGGACTGCCTCAATCTTCTTTGGGTCCACCTGAATTCCTTCCATTGATGCAATGTGAACCAGAAATGCTACCGAACTCAACCAGAACTCACATTTTGAAAATTTGGCATATAGCTGATTATCCTTCAGAGTCTGAAGAAGCACTCTGAGGTGCTGCTTGTGCTCTTCCTGGCTGCGGGAGTATACTAGGATGTCATCTATAAAGACTATCATGAATAGATCTAAGTAAGGCCTGAACACCCGATTCATCAACTCCATGAATGTTGCTGGGGTATTGGTCAACCCGAAGGACATGACCAAGAACTCATAATGCCCATATCTAGTGTGAAAGGCTGTCTTAGGAATGTCAGCCGCCCTGATCTTCAGCTGATGGTAGCCTGACCTCAAGTCTATCTTTGAAAATACCTTGGCACCCTGAAGCTGGTCAAATAAATCATCAATTCGCGGAAGTGGATATTTATTTTTGATAGTCACCTTGTTTAACTGCCGGTAATCAATACACATCCGCATCGAGCCATCTTTCTTCTTTACAAATAATACAGGTGCTCCCCAGGGGGAAACACTGGGCCTGATAAAGCCCTTCTCAAGAAGGTCTTGCAACTGATCTTTCAATTCTTTTAGCTCCGGCGGGGCCATACGATAGGGTGGAATAGAGATGGGCTGAGTACCCGGTGCCAAATCAATACAGAAATCAATATCCCTGTCGGGTGGCATGCCCGGCAGGTCTGAAGGAAAAACCTCCGGAAACTCCCGTGCAATAGGGACCGACTCAATGGAAGGAACTTCTGCGCTGGAATCACGAACATAAGCCAGATAAGCTAGACACCCCTTCTCGACCATACGTCGAGCCTTAACATAGGAAATGACAGTGCGAACGGAGTGGCTTGAGGTACCTTTCCACTCTAGTCGGGGTGATTCCGGCAAGGCTAAGGTCACCGTCTTAGCATGGCAATCAAGAATAGCATGGTATGGGGACAACCAGTCCATCCCCAATATGACATCAAAATCTACCATATCCAAAAGCAACAGATCAACACGGGTCTCAAGACCCCCAAATATAACTACGCACGAACGATGCACCCGATCGACTACAATGGAGTCACCCACTGGTGTAGCCACATAAACTAGAATATCCAGAGCATAGCTGGGCACGGCCAAATACGGTGCGAAGTAGGAAGACACATAGGAATATGTAGATCCAGGGTCAAATAATACTGAAGTACCTCTACCACACACAAGAATAGTACCTGTAATCACGGCATCCGATGCCTCTGCCTCTGGCCTGGCTGGTAAAGCATAGAATCGGGGATCTGCACCTCCCCTCTGAGCTGCGTCTCTAGGACGACCATCAACTGGCTGACCTCTACCTCTCGCTGGAAGGTCTCCACCTCTACGGTCTCGACCTCCACCTCTATAATCTCTACCCCCGCCTCGCTGGCTGGGCAGGCTGAGGGTCAGCTGGGGCCTGAATCATTGGACGAGGACCTCGCTGCTGAGAGTTGCTTGCTGCTAGAGGGCAATTCTTGATAAAATGACCTAGGTCACCACAACCGTAGCAACTCTTAGGCTGATAGGGCTGCTGGCCCTGACGCCCTGAATGGCCTCCACGAACACTCTGAAGAGGCTGAGCATTAATAGGAGGCTGGTCTGAATAATGCCCACGAAAACCGCGATCACTTGGTCCACCCTGTGAAGCTTGAAGGGCGGAATGAAAAGGCCTGGAGGACTGGCCTCTATCAAAGGATTCTCTGCTACCAGAGGAAGAAGCACCAAACCTACCCGAATGACGAGGCCTCTTATCCGAAGAATAACCGCCTCCTCTAGCGAGAGCCATCTCAACTCTGCGTGCTGCATTGGCTGCCTTCTGAAATGATATGTCACTCCCCACGCCCATAGCCATCTGGAGTCTAATCGGCTGATTAAGCCCATCTATAAACCTGCGGACTCTCTCCCGCTCCGTGGGAAGTATCACCACTGCATGACGAGCTAAATCGATAAATCTCGTCTCATACCGTGTAACTGTCATAGTGCCCTGATGGAGGCGCTCAAACTGCCTCCGAAGTACATCCCGCTGAGTAGCAAGGAGAAACTTCTCCATAAATAGTTCCGCAAACTGATCCCATGATAAAGTCGGGGACCCTGCTGGTCGAGTCAAGCAATAATCTCTCCACCAAGTCTTGGCGGATCCTGAAAGCCTGGAAGGTACAGAAGTCAACTCCGTTTGTCTCCACGATCCCCATAGTCTTGAGAATCTCATGGCAACCGAATAAAAAGTCCTGAGGATCCTCTGAATGTGGCTCCACTGAATGTAGTGGTAAATAACTTGAAGAACCGATCAAGTCTCCATAACGAATCGAAGTCATGGCCGCTCCATCACCGGCATGAGCCGTGGTACTTGACTGAGTGGCCACAGCTGGCTGAACTACTGGTGCCTGAGGCTGAGGAGCTACTGGCTCCGGAGTATGAGCAATAGGAGTCTGGGCCCCTCCTCCAGCCTGAGAAGTGGCTGGGGCAACTGATAATAAACCCGCTCTGGCAATGCTGTCCATGAATCCCGCTATTCTAACCAAAGCATCCCGAAGATCCGGGGTAAATAAAGCCTCTCCTGGGACCTGAGCTGGGCCCACTGGAGCTGCTGGAACCGGAACTTCCTCGTCAATCTCAATATGAGGCTCCACCTCTGGGGTAGCTGCCTGGGGCTGAGCTCTACCCCTACCACGGCCTCTGATACGGCCTTGGCCCCTGCCCCTCACGGGAGCCGCCTGGGGCTCGGGCTGCTGGTCAGCGGACGAAGAAGCGCGTGTCCTCACCATCTGCGAAAGGACAGAATAGAAATCCAATCAGTGATTGAGGAACAAGTCGCACGACAAGAGAGAACAAATGAGAGACTCTTTCCTAACTCAATAGACTCTGGAGGACAAGTACAGACGTCTCCGTACCTACCTCTCAAACTCTACTAAGCTTGTTCGTGAGTGGTGAGACCTATGTAACCTAGAGCTCTGATACCAACTTGTCACGACCCGGATTTTCCCCCAACATCGGGATCGTGATGGCGCCTACTCGTGGTAGCTAGGCAAGCCACCGTATTCATACTATCCTGTTTTTAACACAATTTTAATTAAATAAATGCGGAATGCTTTATCAAAATGGAAATAACAAATCACAAGGTGAAAATCATACTGAAATCCTCTACCCAAGACGTGGAGTCACCAACTCACGAACTACTATGGAATACTACACATAAAAGTCTAAAGGAAATATAACATAATTCTGTTTGTCTCGGAACAAAGAGACTACAGCTAATAACATAAATAAAGAGAGAGACGCCGGGCTTGCGGACGTCCGCAAGCTACCTCGGTCTCAAATATGATCAACTCCCACGCAATCGATTTACTGCTGCTGCTGCTCCTGATCGTAACCTGGACCTGTGCAAAAACGCACAGAAGTGTAGTATCAGCACAACCGACCCCATGTCTAGTAAGTGCCTGGCCTATCCCGGCGAAGTAGTGACAAGCCTAGGACCAGACACCCACATAAACCTGTGCAATTCAATATATATATGTGTACCACAAAATAACAAGAAATAACCAAGTATTAACACAATAAGGAATATCTAAAAGAATTCAACAATTAACCACAGTTAATAAATTCACAAGGAAAAACAAAGTATAATGTAAACAAAAGTAATATCAATTCAAGAAATAGCAAGCAGTTGCACGGCATCACCCTTCGTGCTTTTACTCTCATCCTCACCTAATAAACAAATAAAGTACACGGCATCACCCTTCGTGCTTTTACTCTTATCCTCACATCCATAGTACGGCATGATCCTTCGTACATGGTTCAATAACACAGGCACGGCATGATCCTTCGTGCATAATCAATAAATAAACATGGCACGGCATTAACCTTCATGCATAAATAAATAAACATGGCACGACATCACCCTTCGTGCATTATCACTCTTCCTCACCCAAATAACAATCACAGTTAAGGGCAAAGAAAGAAACAGTAATTCATAAACCGTCCCATCAAGGGTAATCAATAATTATCTTCACAACAAGTCCCAACAAGGGAGAACAATAACAATTCATCTGTAATATATCTCAAAATAATCATTTTTCAACGACTCACGGTCATACTAGACGCCAGTGTATGGATGCTCGTCACCACAGCCCATACACCGCACTCGATCACATAACACATAGCACATAATCCTATTCCCTCAAGCTAGGATAGAACAAACACTTACCTCGAGTGTTTATGAACAATTCAATCCGTGGAAATGTCTTTTTCTTTCAAATTTGGCTCCAATCCAATCGTATCTATACACAATTGATTTAATATCATCAATACTACTCAACAAACTAATTCTTAAGACCAAATACAACTTTTACAACATTCTGCCCGGAATAGTGAATTTCAACCCCGGGCCCACATGGTCGGAATTCGGGGTTAAGACCAAAATCCGGTTACCCATCCCCCCACGAGTGCATGTATATGATTTGTTTCAAAATCGGACCTCAATTCGAGGTCCAATTCCCCAATTTATGAAAAACCCTATTTTCTAACAAAAACAAGAATTCTACCATGAAAACCTTTGATTTCTAATGAAAAACATGTTTAATGATGTTAGGAATTGAAAGAATTAAGTAAAAAGTGACTTACAATTGTTTTGATGAAGAAGGAATCCGTGAAGAATCGCAAATGGGTGTTTTTGTTTTGTAAAAAGTGAAGAAATGAGCTTAAAATCGTGTTTTATAGGTCTCTGTGTTCGCATTTGCGAACATGGGTTCGCAATTGCGAACCACGACCAATTTCTGGAGTTTGAAAAATAAGCTAAGGCTGGGAAGTTCGCATTTGCGAGCCCTGCCTTGTACTTCCTCCTTCGCAATTGCGAGAAATACTTCGCAATTGCGAAGCCAACAGCTGGGTGAAAAACCAGCAGTGCAAAAATTCAGAATTTCATCCAACGGCCTATCAAATCTTTACCCGAGCCCCCGGGCTCCAAACCAAACATGTACACAACCTCAAAAACACATTATGAACTTGTTCGTGCGATCACATCGCCCATATCACCTCGTTTTCATCAAATCAAGCCTCAAATTCATGATTTTCATACTTTTGGTTTTCAAAACTTTCAAACTTGGGACTCAAGGTCCAAAACATCTCAAACGACATCCGAATGTCACCAAACTTTACAGAAATCACATATATAATATTTAAGACTTGTACCGGGCGTCGGAACCAAAATACGAGCCCGATACCAAGGTCAATTAATTTCATTTCCTTTAACAATTACATCAAAAACAATTTCATAGAAAAATTCATAACTTGGGCTCTAGGCCTCGAATTCGACTCCGGACGCATGTCCAAGTCCCATATTTTCCTACGGACCTCTCGGGACCATCCAATCTCGGGTCCGGATCCGTTTACCAAAAATGTTGACCGAAGTCAACCATATCAATATTAATATCATTTTTATCCAAATTTCTCATAGAATTCATATTTTCTATCACAAAATCTTTCCGGCTACATGCTCGGATCGTGCACGTAAATCGAGGCAACATAGAATGAGGTTTTCAAGGCCTCGAAGTTCGAAATGATTAATTAAATAAGTGATGACCCTTTGGGTCGTCACAAATAGTAATTAGATGGTTGGAGAAAAAAGCAAAAAATTCACAAGAAAAAGGAAAAGGAAACATCAGGACGATAACATAAGAAATAATTGGATCATTGCGATCAGAAGGTTTGAAAGGCAGCTGGGAAATCACGGCAAGGCAAAACAAGTTCACGAAGCAAGTGGAAGGAAGTTCAGAAGTGGGAGCATGGCCAATAAGACTGCCAGTAGCTAACTACTATTTTATGCTAACAAATTGTCCTTTGATTAGAACAGGGACAGAAGATTCAAATTCTTACTAATCACTTTAAAGCGAATGTGACCAATGTGGATAACAAGGGAACACACAAAGTTGCAGCAATCATGCACCCACCTGGAGAACAAGGGAGGATAGTTCAAGCTTGTATCAAAACACAAAGGAATCCATTTCCAACTTCAGCAGTTAGGCGCCCACCTGGAAAACAAGAGAATTACAATTTTTGGCCTTCAATTTGTATATTTGATAATATGCTCTACCTAGCCACCAAACTGGTGCAGAAATGTTTTCTTTGTTTGTATGTTTGTTGTAAGCAGGCGCCCATAAGGGAATATTTTTTCAAATTAAGCAAGCAGGAACCCACCTGAAGAACAAGGGAATATCTTTTCAAATCCAGCAAGCAGGCGCCCACCTAAAGAACAAGGGAATACATTCCAAAGTACAGAAAATAGGCACCCACCTGAAAAACAAGGGAAGTATAATACAACATTATCTTTCAAGTAAACATTCAGTAACATCATGCACCCGGTTATCAAACTGGGGCAGAATGTTTTTGTTTTTTTGTATGTTGGTTGTAATCAGGAGCCCACCTGGAGAACAAGGAAAGACATTTCAAAATTGGCAAGAAGGCGCCCACCTGAAGAACAAGGGAATATCTTTTCAAATTCAGCAAGCAGGCACCTACCTAAGGAACAAGGGAATACATTTCAAGTACAGCAGTCAACTGAAGAACAACGGAATATTATTTCAAATGCAGTAAGCACCCACCCACCTGGAAAACCAGGAAAGTACAATTTGAATTTTAATATCTGATAACATGATATGCCTAGTCACAATACTGGGGCACAAAATTTTCTCTGTTTGACAATTTTTTGTAAGCAGGCACCCCACTTGGAGAACAAGGGAATATTTTATCATGTAATCGCAAGCAGGAGCCCACATGAATAACAAGGGAATACGTTTTCAAGTAATTGCAAGAAGGAGTCCACCTGAAAAATGAACACATTCAATGTTATATTGAAACAATGCAAGATGCAAGATCAAGGCAATTTAAGAACACAAGATACCAGGCATCAGATAGGATTTTGTAAATCATAGGGCATAGCCTAGGTTAGCTTATTTTATCTTTACACAGTGTAATAAGGGGATCAGCAAGCAGTAACAACAACAACAAAAATGAGATCACATCTTCTGGTAGTCCCAGCTACTAGACACTCCTGAACTACACTAACCTGATTCCCGTTTAGCCCAGGATATGTAGCCAATCTCTGAAGCAGAGTGCAGTCAAACTTTTCAAAAAATGCTTCACACGAAATGTGCGAATGGTCAAAAATCCCTCATTACTGCTCACTCATCTTTGCAAGAAAACTCTTCATTTTCCCGAGCAAAGAGGGGTAGCGATGAGCACGTGATTTTTGCCATAAGCGATTTTATTCCAAAAGATCCAAATAAAAAATTTCTTATTATTTAACCATGTTTTGTGGATTTCTGTTGAAATTAGTGTTAGTTGTTGCATTTTAATTCATACTAAAGAATAAATATAAAAAAATACAAAAATAGGTATATGCATTAGGATTTAATTTCATAATTTTAGTATCAATTCATTTTTGGTAACAAATTAAACAAAAATAGAAAAATAGCCTTATAAGTGTTTTAGTTGAAATCACCATAAAATAGAAGTTACTTAGTTTAACAAAATACAAAGGTAAATAAAATACAAAATACAAAAGAAAAAGAAAATACAAAATACAATACAAAAATATAAAAACAATAATACTTGGGCTAAAAAAATTGGAATAATTGATAACCCAAAAATCAAAATTGCCCAGGCCCTAGCATTTGGCATCCGCCCAGGCCCAGTTCATTATTAACCTAGTCCACCCAGTAACAATTAAACGACACCGTTTGAGGCAAGGGATTTGGACCGTCAATTCGATCAAACCAACGGTTAAGATTTAATCGTCACTTAAATGACATGACGTCGTTTAGGGGAACAATTAATCTGAGCCGTTGATTTGATTAATCCAACGGTCTAGATTAAATATCATCCATTTTAATATATCAAACTTACCCCTTCCCATTCCATTTCCTTCGGTCTCCCATACCAACGAAACACTAGCCGCCCTCTTTCCTCTCGCCGACCCTGTCGGAACCCTACCGGTGGGAGACAACCTCATCGCTAATAGCTCCCAATAATACACCACCTGACTGCCTCAACTCCCTCTTCATACCCTCTATGCCTTTTCCTTCTAATACCACTCCAGCACCTCAAATCAGTCGATCAGTGTCATCGGAACCCTAATTCCAGTGAACACTGTTTTGTCCAAATCACCCTAAAATAACCCTTCAACACCCCCTTTCCATCCCTGACACTATTACGAAACCTATGAACCCTAAAAGACCCTGGAAAGACAAAAAGTGTTTGTCAGTGTCCAAAAAAAATCAAGAATAGGGTACCAAAGGGCCTCTTGGATACCGGAGTTCGTTTTTAAAAAGAAAGGAGGAAAAGAAAGCAAAAACATACTAAAGAAAGAAAGAAAAGAAAAGCTAAGTGTTCCTGTACTTATTTTGAAGTTTTTCTTTATGATTCTTTGTATGCATATTTTTCCCGTCTTTGATAGTCTAAATTTTCTCATTATTTTAGTTTATTTTAGTTTTGACTTGTCTTAAATAAATATTGTTTTGAATAAATAATTAGATAGACTTCTAGTAATTAATAAGCCCCTAATAATTTTTGTGTTGACTTTGATATTAATTAGGGTTCTCTAGGAATTAAAGGTTTTAATTCTAGTTAAGCTTGATTTCAATTTCCATTTTTTATTGATAATTGGAAGTTTAGATTTTCAGTAGATATTGTTGATGTTAGTTTAATTTCTTAATTTGTTAGTAATTGATTAGAGTTACTGGTTATAGCTTATTAGACCATATTTCTTTTTGGTAATTCTGAAAAAATAGTGTTACGGTAATTTCATAAAAAGCTAAATAAGACCAAGGGTAGAAGGGTAAAAGGGCAGTGGGGTCGTGGGGTAAATAGGGTTTAGTATCAGGATTAGTTTGGGGATAGAAAATAGTTTAAATGTAATAATTCTTAAGAAGTAGGGGCAGTAAGGGTAACATGAAAGGGCAGTTCAGTAAATATTCATTAGAGGTAGGGGTAAAAGGGGAATTACACTAGATTTAGAAGGTTCTAGAGGGGTATTTGGTATAATTTCTGACAAATAAAGAGCAAAAGTAGTGATAACTGAGAAAGAGTAGGGGTACAATTGCAATAAAGGGAGGGACAAATGGGATAAAATTTGAAATTCAAACTTTTCTCCCTTACACTCTATAAATAAGCCTCATGTGGCCTCTTTTAACAAGTTTTTGAGGTTTTGGTAATCTGAAAATTTCACAAAGAAATGTTTGCAATTCTAATTCTTCACGTTAGAACTCCTTCATTTCAAAATTCAAAAATACCAAAAACAATAAAAATAATTCGAAAATCGTGTTGTTTCGTTAGCTTCTCACATCAGTTTGAAGATTATTTGGTGCTAATTGTCAAGTTACATACTGGTTTTCTGTTAAATCTAGTAGTTGTTGTGGTAAATCTAGTTGCTGATTTTCTGTTGATTCATCACTCCTATTGGTCTAAATCTGGTGTACTGAAGTTCCTGTGATCGATTTGCTGTTGAACTCTATTGCTTGATCTTTACTTCAAAATTTCAAAATTTCAATCTCATCGAATCTCTTCTATTACTAGGTACACTCCTCGCACTGTTGATGTAATTGAAATTTGAGGAAATGAAGTAGAAGTGCTCGGTTGATATTTCTATTTATTTATATTTTCTTAAAATTAGATCTGCATTGATATAGACTTAGCTGAGAATATTTGTATTTCAATTAGGAATAGTATAGTTGTAATTGAATTTTAATATTTTGGACTGTTGATGGACTGTTTTCCTATGTTCGAACTGGTAGGTAGAACTTCGAATGCGTTGAACTAAAAAATAGTTGTTAAGGCTAGAATTGCTTCGCATAGTCCGTATCTAAGGAATTTGGAAGTCTTCTGTTGATGTCAACTTGTTTGGATAGCTTAGTTCAACTTTAATTGTAAAAATTAGCTCTTAAAATAATAACCTCAAATGTTTCAGTAGAATAGTTTTCATAATTCAATGTTAGTTTGTTTTGACTTCAAAATCTCGCCTTTTATTAGATTCGATTTTGATTGATATCCATAACTGGTAGATAAAGGAATTAATAAGTTTATTTGAATTTGAAATAAAGGAAATTTTCTGGTAGCTAGGTAGCTAAACTAATTTGAATTCGAACTGTAATTGTAGTAATCTATAAATAAAGTGGAAAATGTCTTAATTTGGGCATGTTATGGTTATTTGAATCAAGGCCCCAACGAATGGCCCAAATTCAGTATGTTTGTTGGTATACACATGGGCCTGGTCCATACAATATTGAAATTAGACCGACTTGGGCCATTGGGCCTGGATATTTTAACGCATGGCCCAAGACTTGGGCCCCAGCTGGATTTAAATTTGACCAGGGTATCGCCGCATAGGCTGTAGTCAAGCCCAACGTGATATAAGGTCTGGGCTCATATGAGTTTGTGGCCCAAATGTAAAAACTATTAGGCAATATTAAACAGTTAGGACTTTTCCTTTATTATTAGAGATGAAACCAGTAGCAAATATTGTATGCTTTAGGATTGGCCTTGAATAAAATGCAGATGAGCCTCACCCAATGAATTAATTCACAATTGCGGGGACCTTCATAATTGCTCGTAAAATATTAGAATTGGAAAGACCGTTTAGTAAATTTTACGGTCTTTCCCAAAGTTAATAAATGCGTAGATGTTTTAGGCGCGAATAATAATAATATTAATTTCTCATATACAGGTGCACATTTATGTGACCCAAATCCAAATCTCAACAAAGTCAAAATATGTTAAAATCCACGGGCGTACTGGTACGACTTAGTTCAAGATACATTTTCACGACATTGCAATTCTTGTAAAATTCAACAATTAAAGTGAATTATTAATAATAGCACATAAAAATGGAATATAAATGAATGTAAGATAAAAATAAATACAACAGTTGAGCGATCGTGCTAGAACCACGGAATTCGAGAATGCCTAACACCTTCTCCCGGTTTAATAGAATTCCTTATCCGAATTTCTGGTTCCCGAACTGTTAACAGAGTTAAACTTTCCTCGATTCGAGATTCAACCGGTGACTTGGGACACCATTAATTTCCCAAGTGGCGACTCTGAAATAAAAATAACAAATTCTGTTCCGATTGTCCTTAAATTGGAAAAACTCCTTTATTATACCCTTCAAGGGGTGTAAGCGAAAAAGAAGGTGTGACAATTGTATCTGCTCTCTACCCCTCTGGCGATACCCCTCAATCCGACGAGCAATCTCGACCACAAGCTGATACTCTGTACCCATCTCCACCTCTCGGGCCATACCCGATCGAATACTGGACTACAACCCGTCGATAAACCTCCGCACTCTCTCTGCATCTTTAGGGAGTATCATGAGTCCATGGTGGGATAACTCAGAAAACCTTGCCTCATAGTCGGCCAGAGACATCTGACGCCGCTCAAGGTGCTCATACTGATACTGTAGCTCTTCCCTGTTAGAGGGCGGAATATACCTGTCCAAGAATAACCGTACGAACTGACCCTAGGTGATAGAAGGAGAACCGGCGGGCCTGCCACTATCTACGGGCCCTGCCCTCAAGCTAAAAGCAGTGAAGTCAACTCCATGCGACTCTGATATCCTCATGGCATGCAGTCTATCCCTGTACCTATGGATGAAATCCTGAGCATCCTCATGATACTCACCCCCAAAGACTAGAGGGTGAAGTCTAGTCCATCTATCAAGTAACTTCTGTGGATCGACATCCACAACTGGCCTTGGTTGGGGCGCCACTGCACCAACTGGTTGAGCCCCATCTACGGGTAGTGCACACGAAGTATGATATACCGCAACAACATAACCTGGAGCCCAAGCAGTAAGGGCCTGCACTCCCCCTCCTACCTGTGAAGTAGTTGCGTCTGCTGGATATAAACCAACCCGAGTCATAGTGTCCATGAAACGTAGCATGTGGCTCATGACCTCCATAAATCCTGGTGCTACCATGAAATCCACAAGAGTAGGCACATCTACGGGCACCTCACCTTGCTCCTCAATAATGGGATCCCTTGCAGGATCTGCTGGTGGTGCGACTGGAATAGCTCTGGGATTCCCTCGTCCCCTACCACGGGCTGGTGCCCTTCCCCGACCTCTACCACAGCCTCTGGCAATGGGTGGAGCAGTTCCTCCCACGTCCGGAACATCGGCGGTACGAGTTCTCTCTATCTGTGAGAGAATAGAAGAGGCAAATTTAGCACACTGACATTTCCACGATATAAATGAATAAAGAGTAGTCGTTGCTAATACATTATAGCCTCTCAAAGATAAATACAGACGTTTCCATACCGATCTACAAGACTCTATCAGGTTTTCCAATAACTTTGTGAGACATACGTGAACCTAGTACTTTAATACCATGTAGGCACAACCATTTTCCATTATAAATCATGATGGAGCCCGACACCATTGTAAGGCCAGCCAACACGGAAGTATAATTTCAGTTCTCATTTTACTTTTACCAAAACTAAGTATAACAGATTTTCAAGTTTAAAATTCAGGCTAGGAGTGATCAATAATGTATCAAAATGATTTTAAAACCCGAAAATATATGTCTACTAAAGTGTGTGCTAGAACCTGGTGTCACAAGCTACATGCAACTACTAGAATATACACAAAAGAATAATATATTATCCTACTGTCTCTACCAAGATAGAAAGAAACAAAAGTACAAGGAAATACTTCTTCGACTATGGATCAGCATGAAAGAGAAGCAGCTCACTGTAAAAGTACCAAGCGTGCTCACTGATGTGCACCAGAATGATGTCTAGATCCACTTGCCTCAAATCCTGCACATTTATGTACTGATGCATAGCATGAGTACATAAACAACATATACCCTATAAGTATCACGTCTAATCTCGAAGAAGTAGAGACTAGAACTCGACTCGATACTTACTAAGGTCAAATAATATAAATATGTATAATATTTTTTAATCATAGAAGTTACAAGTATTAATAGTATATGGAAAATGGCACAAGTCATGTAATTCACTACATCAAATTTACGATTGTCATTTTTGGGACAATAGCAAAAAAAGGAAAGTATAAGTTTCCACACAATAAATATACGCACGTAGTGCCGAGGTGACGGCCCGAACTAACAAAAAGAAATTGTGCACTTGCCGAGGGTCGACGGCGCGCCTATAGATGCATCTATTCATAATGAAGCAATTGGACCGATCTACAAATATAAGGCAAAGAAAAGAATATGCACAAAGGCACATTTAGAGTCAATTATACCATACAATGTTCAACAAGTGTGCAAGTTGTTTTTATTTTCTTTTAAGCCTCTAACACCTCCTAAGTGATCTCATTAGAAAAATAACATGGTGATTCTCATAAAAAAGGCATGATGTGGGTCCTAAACAACCCAGACAATCAACATATTAGTGGCTACGCACGGACTCTCGTCACTTGGTGCATACATAGCCCCCGCATATAGCAATAATTACTCATTCATTAATCCTATGGGGACAATTCTCTCTTACAAGGTTATAAAGGAGACTCAGCTCGCTCCGAAGCACGATTTTAATATCAAGAACAAGCCCAAACCCTCAATTCACACCCAAACGTACACAAACATACAAAGTTTTGTTGAAACCCTCTCTTTGGAAGCAACAAAATCGCCTAAGTGTAGAGTAAAAAGTGGTAAAATAAAGTTTGAGTTCGTATTAAATAAAGGTTCTGGTCCCAGCTATTTTCGCTTTTGCGATGCATTTACCGCTCCTGTAGGAACCGCTTCTACGATTTTGGGCCGCTTCTGCAGTCTTGGTCCAAATTGGCTAGACCGCGTTTGCAGTTAAATAGCCGCTTAAGTGGAACCGCTTCTGTGGTCTCAAGATCGCATTTGTGATTTTGCTTGAGCTGCCCCTAACTGCTTCTGTGAATTCCTCACCGCATAAGTGGTACCGCTTCTGCGGTCCTAGAACTGCACATGCACATGCGGTTACAACAGAAGCAGTAGACTCATGATTTTTTTCGACTTTTAACTTAACTCGAGCCTCGCTCGTTTGACGCTCGGGGCTCCCATGCCCCGTTCGTATATATCGACAAGTCCGAAATCTCGAGGTGGGCCTACTCGAACCCTAGGATCACGCAAAAAAATGTTAAATATTGGAATCACGTCCTAAAACCAAATGAATCAATCTATTGAACTGCAAGTTTTTAATTTCCTTTTAACGGGTTAAAGCTCCTTTAAACTACTCGGATTGACACCAAATTTTACGGGTAAGTCTTAACTGATATTTTGGACCCATACCAAGTTTCGGAACCAAAATCCGAGCCCGATACCTAGGAAATCAATGATTACCTAGTTTATTTAATTCTTTAAAACTTCACTTTCACTATTTAACGTAAAAATTTATTACTCGGGTTAGGGACCTCAGAATTCAATTTCAGACATACGCCCAAGTCCCATATTTTCTCATGGATCCTCCGTGACCATCAAATCACGAATCCGGGTCCGTTTCCCATGAAAGTTGACCGAAGTCAAACTTTTCCTTTTTTGAAAATCTTAAAGAAGCAAATGGACATATTCTTACTCGAAACTCTTCCACCTTCCGGACCAACTGTCCCCGCAAGTCATAAATTAGATAAAGGAGGTGCAGGAAGTTTTATTTAATGGAATGGGGTTCTAAAACACAAAACGACCACTCGGGTTGTTACAAATTAGAAATATTTAATTGCCTATAAACTTTAGCTAACCTAATTCCTAAACAATAGAGTTTTCTTTTTTAAATATTAGAGATGTGAGATGCATAGTTCTTGTATTTCAATTTTCAAAACCATAATAAGTGAGTCTAAAAAGAAAAGATGTTTCATTAAACAACAAATTTTGTCTTATGTTTTTGTGCTAATTGTCATTTTTGGGTTTAATTAGTTTCTCTTGAATTTTAGTATTTAATCTAGATTTTTGTTAGTTCCAAATTGAAAGAAAATTTGGAAAAAAGAAAAAAAAAAGAGAATAGATTTTGAAAAGTGATCAGATTTTTACACATGGGCCAAGAGCCATAAAAATAACCCCAGCCCAATCCACATCTTCTCATAAAACCACCAGTCCATAGCCAAGTTTCCCCTATCTAGTCCGTCCCTAGTGTGACCAAAACGACGCCGTTTGGCGTCAAAATAATCCTGGCCGTCCTTCATCCTCAATCTAACGGTCCACATTGTATTTGGAATCCACATAAAATTGTCTAAAAAATCGAAAACCTTAAAAAAAAATTTATCTTCCTCGTACACCCCCCTGTCACGACCCAAACCCGTTCATGATGGCGCCCAACCCTACAGCTAGGCAAGCCTGACCAACAGTCGCTCCTAAATCAAACGTATATCTCAAACCGACTATTTAAGGAGAATATAATAGTTTTAGAATAGTAATCCAATATTTATAGAAGAATAATACTAAGAAATTTTTAAATCTGATAAAGCACTCCCAAAAGATCAGGGGTCAAGAGTCTAGAGCCTCTAAAAAGAACTAGATAACAATATCTGAACGAAAATACACAAGTCTGGGAATATATATATAAATAAAACTGAAATAGGAAGACTAGTCAGGTCCTGCGAACATCAAGCAGCTACCTCAATAACTCTGATAAGCTATGGAACAAAGACTGCTCAGCTAAGCCTCCGGTGCACATGAATCTGCACACATGGTGCAAGGAGTAGGGGTGAGTACTACCAACTGAGTGAGTAATAAGCATATAAAATGTCCAAAGATGAGAAACCCATGAAATGCCACAAAGTAAAGCTAAAACTAACAGTCTGACACCTTACTACGAACCAATAGCTAAACAACTCCAAATATAACAGTCAAGTACGATGCAAAGATGCAATGCAATGAACATAAACACGCTGTAGCGTACAACCTGATCCATTTAATGTCAACGACGCTAACTGGAGGTGTGTACAAACTCCGGAGGGGCTCCCACAGCCCAAGTGCAATATCATCATATCATTATTACGGCGTGCAGTCCAATCCATACTCAATCCACAATATGCATATGAGTTACGTAATAGATTCAATTAATTTCCTAGATTACAGTTTATTAGTAGGAATATACTTTAGATATTTAACTTCAAAAAAAGTGACTTAGCATTTCATAACAGTAATTAAACACAGGACTAAGACCATTAATTATACAAAGCATGCTATCACAATGATATTCATCCTCTGAGGATGCTACAGATCGGCACAAGGCCCCAAACATGGAAATAAGCCCAAATATATTCAATACAGGGTGCGTATTAGTCGCCAATATAGAAACATTCTTGTTCGGAATGGACCAAGTCACCATCCCCAGTCATAAAGAATCCCACACCTTCCATGGGGTGCGAGTCATGCCCTAATATAGCATCACAATGTGATTAACTAGGATTTCAAACCCTTAGGCCATCATCTATACAAACCACTCACCTTTAATCGGCGGTAGACTGTTCTGCAATGCCTTTTCTTTTCGTATCGACCTCCTCGCACGTCGAATCTAGTCAAAATCACAATGAATACAAAAATATGGGTTAAAGAAATATAACCCCATCAAAAATACTCGAAAAGTATTAAAATTCATGAAGTTGGTAAAACCCGAGCCCCGGGCCCATTTCTCAAAAAATTTGGAAAATCACACCAACAGATTTCTCGTCTCGGCACGAGTCCGTACATATAAAGTTTACCAAAAATGGAGCTCAAATGGCCTTCAAATCCTAAAAATTCATTTTCAAACACCAAGCCCTAGTTCTTTACAATTTCTACACACTTTCATGAATTTGAGTGTTGATTCTTCCATAAAATGGTGTTTTCTAATCAAGAGACTTACCTCCAATAAATACCCATTGAAAACCCTTTGAAATCGGTCAAAAAGCTCTCTTGGTAGAGTAAATATGGTGGAAAAATAATGTGGGTCGCGGACAAAAGGGTTTTAAACATTCTGTCCGACTACTGTAGCGACCCCTAGGTGATCGCATCACTACCCCTGCGATCGCATAGGCCAAAAATCCAGGCCCTCAAATTCTTTTTAAGCAATCGCAGGATAGGCCATGCGCTCGCATAACACTGCTTTCCCCTTCTACGCAACTGCAGGAGTCCTCACGCGATCGCACTGCCGAATTACCTCAAGTATATGCGATCGTAGACCCCCTTTACGCGATCGCATAGAGCAAATCTTCATCCCCCTCTGAACCTTCTATGTGATCGCAGGCTCACCTACGCGATCGCATAGAGGAAAATTCCTCTGCAATTTTTCTGCTGCACTTTCATGTTCAAAACTCCTCGTTAGCCATCCGGAATCGTCCCGAGGCTCTCGGAACCTCAACCAAACGCACATATATGATCTATTACTTCATTCAAACTTGCTCGTAACATTAAAACACTATCATAAACATCTAAATCATCGAATTACCACAGATTCAATCCTAAGTTCAAACTAAAACTTCCGAAACTTGCATTTGATCTAAAACATGACCTAACCACCTCCAAATGATTTGAAACTTTGCACGCATATCAAAAATCACCTAACGAAACTACTGCAACTCTCAGAATTCCATTTTGACCCTCGGATCAAAATCTCACCTACCAACCGGAATTCGCCAAAATCCAACCTTAGCCAATTCTAGCCTTATTCTATACCAGACATCCAAATTGAATTCCGATTGTGCTTCTAAGTCAAAAATCTTCCCCCAAAACTAGTCGAATCATCGGAAATCCATTGCGAGACTTCTAACTCATAAGTTAACATTCAGTTGGCTTTTCCAACCTAACCTTCTCATAATGAGGCTAATTGTCTCATTTCTAAGCGAACTCTATTCAAATTACTTCAAATTCTCCAAACACATATAATGAAACATATAAAAACATAAAACAGGGAAAACGGGGCAGTAACTCCCATAACAACGGGTCGGGTCGTTACATCCTCCCTAACTTAAACAAATGCTCGTCTTCGAGCGGGTCAAGAAACATACCAGGAGTCTCAAACAATTGTGGATATCTGTTCTGCATCTCCTGCTCGGTCTCCCAAGTGGATTACTCCACAGGCCAACCTCTCTACTGTACCTTCACCGAAGCTATGTCCTTATATATCAACTTTCGCACCCGACGACCCAAAATAGCCATCAGCTCCACATCGTAGGTCAAGTCCTTATCCAACTGGATCGTGCTGAAGTCAAATACAAGAGACGGGTCCCCAACATACTTCCAAAGCATAGAAACATGGAACACCGGCTGAACTCCCGACAAGCTAAGTGGAAAAGCAAGCATATAGGCCACCTCCCCAATCCTCCTAAGCATTTCAAAAGGTCCAATGAACCTTGGACTTAGCTTTCCTTTCTTTTCAAACCTCATAACGCCTTTCATAGGCTAAACCTTCAACAAAATCTTCTCGCCCACCATATAAGATACATCTCGAACCTTCCAGTCTGCATAGATCTTCTGACGCGACTGAGCTGTACAAAGTCTCTCCTAGATCACTTTCACCTTCTCTAAGGAATCCTGAACTAACTCTGTCCCTAATAATCTAGCCTCGCCGGGCTCAAATGAACCAACCAGAGATCTAAACCGTCTCCCATATAAGGCTTCATATGGCGCCATTTGAATGCTGGATTAATAGCTGTTGTTATAAACAAACTTTGCAAGTGGCAACAATTCAGCCCAAGAACCTCCATAATCAATAACACAGGCACGCAACGTGTCCTCCAATATCTGGATAGTACACTCGGACTGCCCGTCCGTCTGAGGATGGAATGTTGTGCTCAACTCTACATGTGAACCCAACTCTCATTGAAACATTCTCCAAAACTAAGAAGTAAACTAGGTACCTCTATCCGATATAATAGAAACTGGGACCCCATGTAACCGCACAATCTCACAAATGAAAATCTCAGCTAACCGCTCCGAAGAATAGGTAGTGCATACAAGAATGAAGTGCGCGGAGTTGGTCAGCCAATCCACAATCACCCAAATCGAATCAAACTTCTTCGAGGTACGAGGAAGACCACTCACAAAATCCATAGTAATATTCTCCCATTTCCACTACGAAATATGCATCCACAAGAGTACACTACCGGGTCTCTAGTGCTTATATTTGACTTGTTGACAGTTGAGACACCGAGCCACATAATTCACAATAGCCTTTTTCATCCTTCTCCACCAATAATGCTGCCTCAAATCCTGGTACATCTTCGCGGCACCCGAATGTATCGAATACCACGAGCTGTGGGCCTCCTCTAATATCAACTCCCGGAGCTCATCCACATTGGGCATGCAAATCCAGCCCTGCATCCGCAATACACCGTCATCTCCAATAATCATATCTCTAGCATCATCATGATGGACCTTGTCCTTCAAGACAAGCAAATGCGGGTCATCATACTGGTGCTCTCTGATGCGGTAGTACAATGAAGATCGGGAAACCATACAAGCCAACACCCGGCTGGGCTCGAAAATATCTAACCTCACCATCTGATTGGCCAAGGCCTGAACATCAACTGCAAGACTCTCCCTAACTGGAATGTACGCCAAACTACCCATACTAATAGTCTTCCGGCTTAAAGCATCATCCACTATATTGGCCTTCCCATGATGATACAGGATGGTAATATCATAATCCTTGAGTAACTCAAGCCATCTTCGCTGCCTCAAATTAAGATCCTTCCGCTTAAACAAGTGCTGAAGATGGCGATGGTCCGTATATACGTAACAAGATACGCCATATAGATAGTGCTTCCAAACATGCGAGGCATGAATAATAGCAGCCAACTCTAAGTTATGAAAATGGTAGTTCTTCTCATGGTGCTGTAACTTATGAGAAGAATACGCAATAACTCTACCCACATTAATACACAACCGATCCAAACTCTCGAAGCATCAGAATACACCATGTAAGAACCTGAAGCTGATGGCAATACTAGTACCAAAGATGTGGTCAAGGCCGACTTGAGTTTCTAGAAGCTCTCCTCGCATTCGTCTGACCACACAAATAGAGAATTCTTCAACGTCAACTTCTTCAAAGGCGAAACAATAGATGAAAACCCTTGAACGAACCTGCGGTAATAACCCGCCAAACCGAGGAACTCAGGATTTTAGTAGCTGAGGACGGTCTTGGCCAACTCTACACTACCTCGATCTTCTTTGGGTCAACCTGAATACCATCACTAGACACCACATGTCCCAGAAAACTTACAGTACTAAGACAAAACTCACACTTAGAGAACTTCGCATAAAGCTTCTCCTCTCTCAATCTCTGCAATACCACCCTCAGGTGCTGCGCGTGCTCCTCCTGGCTACGTGAGTACACCAGGATATCATCAATAAATACGATCACAAAAGAATCCAAATACGTCCAAAATACATTATTCATCAAGTGCATGAATGCGGCTGGGGCATTAGTCACCCTGAAGGACATCACTTGTCACGACCCGGATTTTCCCCCGATATCGGGATCGTGATGGCGCCTACTCGTGGTAGCTAGGCAAGCCTCTTTATTCACACAATGATGTTTTTAACAATATTTCAAATTCAATTTAACAACCAAACCATAACCTTAATTAAACAAGTGCGGAAGATTTTATAAAAATAGTAATAAGCAGTTTCAAGGTAAAAATAATACTGAAATCCTCTACCCAAGACGTGGAGTCACAAACTCACGAACTACTACAAGAATACTACACATAAAGGTCTGAAAGAAATATATCATAATCTGTTTGTCTCAGAACAAGGAGAATACAGCTAATGACATAAATAAAAGGAAGAGACGCCGGGCCTGCGGACGCCTGCAAGCTACCTCGGTCTCAAATATGAACAACTCTCACGCCAAAGATCTACTGCTGCTTCTCCTGATCGAAACCTGGACCTGTGCAAAAACGCACAGAAGTGCAGTATCAGCACAACCGACCCCATGTGCTGGTAAGTGCCTGGCCTATCCCGGCGAAGTAGTGACAAGCCTAGGACCAGACACCCACATAAACCCGTGCAGTTCTATATATATGTACACCACACGATAACGAGAAATAACCACATAACAACGCAACAAGGAATGTCACAGAAGAACTCAACAGTTAACAACAATCATTGAATCAACGAAGAAAAACAAGTATAATGAGAAACAAGTAATGTCAAGTCAATGAAATAGCAAATAAAGTGCACGGCATCACCCTTCGTACTTTTACTCTCATCCTCACCAAATAAGCAAATAAAATGCACGGCATCACCTTTCGTGCTTTTACTCTCATCCTCACATCCATGGTACGACATGATCCTTCGTACATGGTTCAATAACAAGGCACGACATGATCTTTCGTGCATAATCAATAACATGGCACGACATCAACCTTCATGCATAATCAATAACAAGGCACGGCATTAACCTTCGTGCATAAACAATAAATCAAGTCACGACATCACCCTTCGTGCATTATCACTCTTCCTCACCCAAATAACAATTACAGTTAAGGGCAGAGAATGAAAACAACAAATCATGAACCGTCCCGGCAAGGGACACAATAATCATTACAACAAAGTCTGGCAAGGGCAATCAATATCTCACTTCACAACAAGTCCCGGCAAGGGAGAACAATAGCAATTCTACAACCCGGCAAGGGTTCAACAATTTATGTTCAATTATGTCTCACATCAAGTATCAACAATGACTCATGGTCATGCTAGATGTCGGTGTATGGATGCTCGTCACCACAGCCCATACACCGCACTCGATCACATAGCACATACCACATAATCCTCTTCCCTCAAGCTAGGATAGAACAAACACTTACCTGTAGCCTTGAAGTCCAAATTATGCTTCAATTATAGCTTTTCCCCGAATTTCCACTTTCAACTATCTCTAATCTAATCACAATTGATTCCATTATATTAATAATCACTAATTAACTTGGTTTGAATGCTTAAAGATGGTTTTCTCAAAGTTTTATCCCAAAATTTCCCAAAATGCCCCTGGCCCCATATGATCGGAACTCGGGGTTCGGACCAAAATTCGGTCATCCATTCCCCCACGAGTTCAGTTATATAAGAGGTAGGCACGGAGACGTCTGTACTTGTCCTCCAAAGTCTACTGAGATAGGAAAGAGTCTCTCAATTGTTCCTTCTTGTCGTGCGATTTGTCCTTCAAAATACTGATTGAACTTCTACTATGTCCTTTCGCAGATGGTGACGACACGCGCTTCTTCGTCCGCTGACCAGCAGCCCGAGCCCCAGGCAGCTCCTGTGAGGGGTAGGGGCCAAGGCCATATTGCAGGCCGTGGTAGGGGTAGAGCTTAGCCCGCGACAGCTATTCCATTGGTGGAGCCTTATATTGAGACTGGCGAGGAGGTTCTAGTCCCAGCAGCTCCAGTGGGCCCAGCTCAGGTCTCAGGAGAGGCCTTATTTACCCTGGATCTTCGGGAGGCTTTGGTCATGATAGCGGGTTTTATTGACATCGTTGCCAGAGCAGGTTTATTACCACTTTCACCAGCCACTTCTCAGGCTGGAGGAGGGGCCAAGACTCCTATTGCTTGTATTCCGAAGCTAGTAGCTCCTCAGCCTCAAGCACCAGTGGTTCAGCCAGCTGTGGCCACTCAGTCAGGTACCACAGGCTCAGGCCGGAGATGGAGCGGCCATGACTTCTGATTCTTTATGGAGACTTGA
The DNA here is from genome assembly GCA_032618575.1 of Nicotiana noctiflora. Taxonomy (NCBI): domain Eukaryota; kingdom Viridiplantae; phylum Streptophyta; class Magnoliopsida; order Solanales; family Solanaceae; genus Nicotiana; species Nicotiana noctiflora. The sequence continues at coordinate 77,701 of JASVEL010001580.1, read as the reverse complement.
TCGGTTCTCCAAGCTGTTTACCACTACCTTCAGTGGTGGCACATCAGAGGATCCCCATGATTTCTTATTCAGTTGCCATGACATTCTTAAGACTATGGGGAAAGTGGAGTCCAATAGAGTTGACTTCTGTACATTTAGGCTTTCAGGATCTGCCAAGACTTGGTGGAGGGATTATTGTTTGACTCGACCAGTAGGGTCCCCGGCTTTATCATGGGATCAGTTTGCAGAGTTATTTCTGGAGAAGTTTCTCCCTCTTACTCGGCGGGATGCACTTCGGAGGCAGTTTGAGCGCCATCAGCAGGGCACTATGACTGTCACTCAGTACGAGACGCGATTTGTTGATTTGGCACGTCATGCAGTGGTGATACTTCCCACAGAGCGGGAGAGGGTCCGCAGGTTCATAGATGGGCTTAATCAGCCAATTAGACTCCAGATGGCTATGGGAGTGGGGAGTGATATATCATTTCAGGAGGCAGCTAATACAACATGTAGAGTTGAGATGGCTCTTGCTCGGGGAGGTGGTTATTCTTCGGACAAGAGGCCTCGTCATTCAGGCAGGTTTAGTGGATCTTCTTCTGGTGGTAGTCAATCTTTTTATAGGGGCCAGTCTTCCAGGACTTTCCATTCCGCCCTTCAGGCTTCACAGGGTGGACCGGGCGATCGTGGGTTTCGTGAGCAGTATTCAGATCAGTCTCCTATCAGTGCTCAGTCTCTTCAGAGTGTTCATAGAGGCCATTCAGGTCGTCAGGGCCAGCGGCCCCATCAGCCTAAGAGTTGCTACGGTTGTGGTGACCCAGGTCATCTTGTCAGATTCTGCCCTCGAGCGACGGGCAACACTCAGCAGCGGGGCCCTCGTCCCATGATTCAGGCCCCAGCTGACCCTCAGCCTGCCCAGCCAGCCAGAGGCGGGGGTAGAGATCATAGAGGTCGAGGTCGAGACCGTAAAGGTGGAGACCGTCCAGCCAGAGGCAGAGGTCTGCCAGTTGATGACCGTCCTAGGGATGTAGCTTAGAGGGGAGGTGCTGATCCCCGATTCTATGCTTTACCAGCCAGGCCAGAGGCAGAGGCATCAGATGCCGTGATCACAGGTACCACTCTTGTTTTTGACAGAGGTGCTTCAGTATTATTTGACCCCGGGTCTACATATTCATATATGTCTTCCTACTTTGCACCGTATTTGGCCGTACCTAGCCGTGCTCTGGATATTCCAATTTATGTGTCTACACCAATGGGCGACTCCATTGTATTCGACCGGGTACATCGCTCGTGCATAGTTATCTTTGGGGGTCTTGAGACCCGTGTTGATCTGTTGCTTTTGGACATGGTATATTTTGATGTCATATTGGGGATGGACTAGTTGTCCCTAAACCATGCAATTCTAGATTGTTATGCCAAGACTGTGACCTTGGCCTTGCCAGAATCACCCCGACTAGAGTGGAAAGGTACCTCAAGCCACTCCGTTCGCACTGTTATTTCCTATGTTAAGGCTCGACGCATGGTCGAGAAGGGGTGTCTAGCTTATCTGGCTCATGTTCGTGATTCATTGCAGAGGTTCCTTCTATTGAGTCAGTCTCCATTGTACGGGAGTTTCCTGAGGTTTTCCCTTCAGACTTGCCGGGCATGCCACCCGACAGGGATATTGATTTCTGTATTGATCTGGCACCGAGCACTCAGCCCATGTCTATTCCACCCTATCGTATGGCCCCGCCGGAGTTAAAAGAGTTGAAAGATCAGTTGCAAGACCTTCTTGAGAAGGGATTTATCAGGCCCAGTGTTTCCCCCTGGGGAGCACCTGTATTGTTTGCGAAGAAGAAAGATGGCTCGATGCGGATGTGTATTGATTACCGGTAATTAAACAAATTGACAATAAAGAATAAGTATCCATTGCCGAGGATCGATGATTTGTTTGACCAGCTCCAGGGAGCGAGGGTGTTCTCAAAGATAGACTTGAGGTCAGGCTACCATCAGCTGAAGATCAAGGCGGCTGACATTCCTAAGACAACCTTTCGCACTAGATATGGGCATTATGAGTTCTTGGTCATGTCCTTCGGGTTGACCAATGCCCCAACAGCATTCATGGAGTTGATGAATCGGGTATTCAGGCCTTACTTAGATCTGTTCGTGATAGTCTTTATAGATGACATCCTGGTATACTCCCTCAGCCAGGAAGAGCATGAGTAGCACCTTAGAGTGGTTCTTCAGACTCTGAAGGATAATCAGCTATATGCCAAGTTTTTGAAATGTGAGTTCTGGTTGAGTTCGGTGGCATTTCTGGGCCACATCGTATCAGTGGAAGGTATTTAGGTTGACCCAAAGAAGATTGAGGCAGTCTAGAATTGGCCTCGACTAGCTTCAGTGACTGAGATCCGGAGTTTCTTGGGGTTGGCAGGTTACTACCGTCGATTTGTAGAGGGGTTTTCTTCTATTGCAACCCCGATGACCAGGTTGACCCAGAAGGGTGCCCAGTTGCAGTGGTCAGAGGAGTGTGAGGCGAGCTTTCAGAAGCTCAAGACAACCTTGACTACCGCACCAGTGTTGATACTACCTACGGGTGCAGGGCCTTATATAGTATATTGTGACGCATCTCGTACAAGGCTTGGAGCGGTGTTGATGCAGGATGGTAAGGTTATCGCTTATGCTTTGAGACAGCTAAAAATATATGAGAAGAATTATCCAGTTCATGATCTTGAGTTAGCAGCAGTAGTTCATGCCTTAAAGATCTGGAGGCATTAGCTCTATGGTGTGACGTGTGAGGTGTACACTGATCACAAGAGCCTACAGTACTTGCTCAAGCAAAAGAAGTTGAATCTACGACAGCGGAGATGGTTAGAGTTGCTGAAAGACTATGATGTTACTATTCTATACCACCCAGGTATAGCCAATGTGGTGGCCGATGCATTGAGTAGAAAGTCTGCCAGCATGGGTAGTCTTGCGTTCATTCCGGTCAGTCAGAGACCATTTTCTCTAGATGTCCAGGCCTTATCCAACCGTTTCGTAAGATTAGACATTTCTGAGCCTAGCAGGGTGTTAGCCTGCATGGTTGCTCGTTCTTCTCTATTAGAGCGTATCCGTGAGAGGCAATTTGATGATCCTCATTTGCGTGATTTGAGAGATACAGTACAACGGGGAGGTGCCACGAAGGTAAATCTAGATGACAATGGGGTATTGAGATTGTAGGGTCGAGTTTGTGTGCCCAATGTCGAAGGGATTTGAGAGTTGATCTTAGCGGAAGCCCACAGTTCACGGTATTCTATTCACCCGTGCGCAGCGAAGATGTACCAGGACTTACGGCAGCACTATTAGTGGCGCAGAATGAAGAAAGATATCGTTGCGTATGTCGCTCGGTGTCTAAATTGTCAGCAGGTGAAATATGAGAACTAGAGGTCTGGTGGTGTATTCCAGAGGATTGAGATTCCCGAGTGGAAATGGGAGCGGATAACTATGGATTTCATTTCGGGACTTCCTTTGACTCGGAGGAAATTTGATGCTCTTTGGGTCATTGTTGATAGGCTGACCAAGTCAGCACACTTCATTCTAGTATCTGTCTCCTACTCATCGGAGAGGTTAGCAGAGGTTTACATCAGAGAGATTGTTCGACTCCACGGGGTGCTGGTATCTATTATCTTTGATCGGGGAACACAGTTTACCTCGCAGTTCTGGAGAGCGGTCCAGCAGGAGTTAGGCACCCAGGTTCAGCTGAGTACAGCTTTTCATCCTCAGACGGATGGTCAGTCCGAGAGGACTATTCAGATTCTCGAGGACATGCTGCGAGCCTGTGTCATTGATTTCGGAGGCTCGTGGGACCAGTTCCTGCCATTAGCAGAGTTCGCCTACAATAACAACTACCAGTCCAGCATCCATATTGCCCCGTATGAGGCGTTGTATGGTAGGCGATGTCGATCTCCAATCGGATGGTTTGAGCCAGGGGAGGGTCGGTTGTTGGGTACAGATTTAGTTCAAGAGGCCTTGGATAAGGTCAAGACTATCCAGGAGAGATTGCATGCAGCTCAGTCCAGACAGAAGACTTATGCGGATCGTAAGGTTCGAGATGTAGATTTCATGGTCGGTGAGCAAGTATTGCTCCGAGTGTTGCCTATGAAGGGCGTGATGAGGTTCGGGAAGAAGGGCAAGCCCAGCCCTAGGTATATTGGCCCATTTGAGATTCTAGACCGAGTGGGAGGGGTGGCTTATAGACTAGCTCTGCCGCCTAGCTTATCAGCCTTGCATCCAGTTTTTCATGTATCTATGCTTCGGAGATACCACGGCGATCCCACACATGTTCTAGACTTCAGCACTGTCCAATTAGACAATGATCTATCCTACGAGGAGAAGCCGGTGGCCATTCTAGATCGGTAGGTTCGACAGTTGAGGTCGAAGAGTTATCCTTCTGTGTGTGTTCAGTGGAGAGGTCAGCCTCCTGAGGCATCGACCTGGGAGTCCGAGTCTGATATGCGGAGCCGTTACCCACATTTGTTCCCCGACTCAGGTACTTCCTTCTCTCGTCCGTTCGAGGACGAACGGTTGTTTTAGAGGTGGAGGATGTGACGATCCAAAGGGTCATCACCTGTTTTCCCCTCATTTGTCTATACTTCCGAGGCCTTGAAAACCTTATTCTATGTGGCCTCAATTTACGTGCAAGATCCGAGCATGCAGCTGGAAAAATTGGTGATAGAAAATATGAATTCTATGAAAAATTTAGAGAAAAATGATATTAATATTGATATAGTTGACTTTGGTCAATATTTTTGGTAAACGGACTCGGACCCAAAATCGGACGGTCCCGGAAGGTCCGTAGGAAAATATGGGACTTGGACATGCGTCCGGAGTCAAATTCTGAGGCATAGAGCCCAAGTTATGAATTTTTCGGTGAAATTGTTTTTTCTGTAATTATTAAAGGAAAATGAATTAAATGACCATGGTATCGGGCTCGTATTTTGGTTCCGACGCCCGGTACAAGTCTTAAATATTATATATGTGCTTTCTGTAAAGTTTGGTGACATTCGGATGTCGTTTGATATGTTTTGGACCTTGAGTTCCAAGTTTGAAAGTTTTTGAAAACCAAAAGTATGAAAATCATGAACTTGAGGCTTGATTTGATGAAAACGAAGTTATATTGGCGATGTGATCGCACGAGAAAGTTTGTAATGTGTTTTTGATGTTGTGTACATGTTTAGTTGGGATCCCGGGGGGCTCGGGTAAAGATTTGATAGGCCGTTGGATCAATTTCTGAATTTTTGCACTGCTGGTTTTTCACCCAGCTGTTGGCTTCGCATTTGCGAAGAATTTCTCGCAAATGCGAAGGTAACAGGTCAAGCCTGGGTTCGCAAATGCGAACACTTGATCGCAAATGCGAAGGGGTGTCCAGGACTGCTTGGTTCGCAATTGCGTACAAAACCTCGCAATTGCGAGGCCCTCCATTAACCGCCTGGCTTCGCAAATGCAAAGCTCCTGTCGCAAATGCGAACATCCCTTGTCCCAGCCAGGTTCGCAAATGCGAAGCCTGTCTCGCAAATGCGAGAACAGCAGGCCCCAGACCTGTAGCGTTCGCAATTGTGAATAAATGTTCGCAATTGTAACATCCGCAGCTGTGTAATTCTATACTTAAACGAATTTTTCAGTTCATTCTTCACTTTTTCTAAAACCCTCACACCACACACGAGCTCTCAAGGCTTAGTTCACTCCAAAGCAATTGTAAGTCACTTTTTACTTAATTCTTTCAATTCCTAACAACATTAAACATGTTTTTCAATAATAATCAAAGGTTTTCATGGTAGAAATCCATGTTTTTGGGTAGAACCTAGGTTTTTCATGAATTGGGCAATTGGACCTCGAATTGAGGTCCGATTTTGAAACAAATCATATAATTGAACTCGTGGGGGAATGGGTAACCGGATTTTGGTCCGAACCCCGAGTTCCGACCACGTGGGGCCAGGGACGTTTTTGGGAAATTTTGGGGTAAACTTTGAGAAAACCATCTTTAAGCATTCAAACCAAGTTAAGTAGTGATTATTAATATAATGGAATCAATTATGATTAGATTCAAGCTAGTTGAAAGCAGAAATTCGGGGAAAAAGCTATAACTGAAGCATAATTTGGACTTCAAGGCTAGAGGTAAGTGTTTGTTCTATCCTAGCTTGAGGGAATAGGATTATGTGCTATGTGCTATGTGATCGAGTGCGGTGTAAGGGCTTTGGCGATGAGCATCCATACACCGGCGTCTAGCATGACCGTGAGTCATTGTTGATATTTGTTGTGAGACATAATTGAAGATAAATTGTTGAACCCTTGCCGGGTTGTAGAATAGCTATTGTTCTCCCTTGCCGGCACTTGTTGTGAAGTGAGATATTGATTGCCCTTGCCGGGACTTTGTTGTAATGATTATTGTGTCCCTTGCCGGGACGGTTCATAATTTGTTGTTTTCATTCTCTGCCCTTAACTGTGATTGTTATTTGGGTGAGGAAGAGTGATAATACACGAAGGGTGATGCCGTGCCTTGATTTATTGTTTATGCACGAAGGTTAATGTCGTGCCTTGTTATTGATTATGCGAGAAGGTTAATGCCGTGCCATGTTATTGATTATGCACTAAGGATCATGCTGTGCCTTGTTATTGAACCATGTACGAAGGATCATGTCGTACCATGGATGTGAGGATGAGAGTAAAAGCACGAAGGGTGATGCCGTGCACTTTATTTGCTTATTTGGTGAGGATGAGAGTAAAAGCACGAAAGGTGATGCCGTGCACTTTATTTGCTATTTCATTTACTTGACATTACTTGTTTCTCATTATACTTGTTTTTCCTCGTTGATTCAATGATTGTTGTTAACTGTTGAGTTCTTCTGTGACATTCCTTGTTGCGTTGTTACTTACTTATTTCTCGTTATCGTGTGGTGTACATATATATCGAACTGCACAGGTTTATGTGGGTGTCTGGTCCTAGGCTTGTCACTACTTCGTAGGGATAGGCCAGGCACTTACCAGCACATGGGGTCGGTTGTGCTGATATCGCACTTCTGTGCGTTTTTGCACAGGTCCAGGATTCAATCAGGAGCAGCAGCAGTAGATCTTTTGCGTGGGAGTTGACCATAGTTGAGACCGAGGTAGCTTGCAGGCATCCGCAGGCCCGACGTCTCTTCCTTTTATTTATGTCATTAGCTGTAGTCTCCTTGTTCCGAGACAAACAGATTATGTTATATTTCTTTCAGACCTTTATGTGTAGTATTCATGTAGTAGTTCGTGAGTTGGTGACTCCACATCTTGGGTAGAGGATTTTAGTATTATTTTACCTTGAAACTGCTTATTACTATTTTTATAAAGTCTTCTGCACTTGTTTAATTAAGGTTATGTTATGGTTGTTAAATTGAATATGAAATATTGTTAAAAACAGGATAGTGTGAATAAAGAGGCTTGCCTAGCTACCACGAGTAGGCTCCATCACGATCCCGATGTTGGGGAAAATCCGGGTCGTGACAAGTTGGTATCAGAGCTCTATGTTACATAGGTCTCACCACTCACGAACGGGCTTAGTAGAGTTTGAAAGGTAGGTACGGAGACGTTTGTACTTGTCCTCCAGAGTCTATTGAGTTAGGAAAGAGTCTCTCAATTGTTCCTTCTTGTCGTGCGATTTGTCCTTCAAAAAACTGATGGAACTTTTACTCTGTCCTTTCGCAGATGGTGAGGACATGCGCTTCTTCGTCCGCTAACCAGTAGCCCGAGCCCCAGGGAGCTCCCGTGAGGGGCAGGGGTCGAGGCCGTATTGGAGGCCATGGTAGGGGTAGAGCTCAGCCCCCGACAGCTATTCTAGAGGTGGAGCCTCATATTGAGACTCGCAAGGAGGTTCCAGTCCCAGCAGCTCCAGTAGGCCCAGCTCAGGTCTCAGGAGAGGCCTTATTTACCCCGGATCTTTGGGAGGCTTTGGTAAGGATAACGGGTTTTATGGACAGCATTGCCAGAGCAGGTTTATTACTAGTTGCACCAGCCACTTCTCAGGCTGGAGGAGGGGCCAAGACTCCTATTGCTTGTACTGTGGAGCCAGTAGCTCCTCAGGCACCAGTGGTTCAGCCAGCTATGGCCACTCAGTCAGGTACCACAGCTCAGGCCAGAGATGGAGCGGCCATGACTTCTGATTCCTTATGGAGACATGATCGGTTCTCCAAGCTGTTTACCACTACCTTCAGCAGTGCCACATCAGAGGATCCCAGGATTTCTTATTCAGTTGCCATGAGATTCTCAAGACTATGGGGATAGGGGAGTCCAATGGAGTTGACTTCTGTACATTTAGGCTTTCAGGATCCGCCAAGACTTGGTGGAGGGATTATTGTTTGACTCGACCATCAGGGTCCCCGGCTTTATCATGGGATCAGTTTGCAGAGTTATTTTTGGAGAAGTTTCTCCCCGTTACTCAGCGGGATGCACTTCGGAGACAGTTTGAGCGCCTTCAGCAGGGCACGATGACTATCACTCAGTACGAGACGCGATTTGTTGATTTGGCACATCATGCAGTGGTGATACTTCCCACAGAGCGGGAGAGGGTCCACAGGTTCATAGATGGGCTTAATCAGCCGATTAGACTTCAGATGGCTATGGGAGTGGGGAGTGATATATCTTTTCAGGAGGCAGCTAATGCAGCACGTAGAGTTGAGATGGCTCTTGCTCGGGGAGGTGGTTATTCTTCAGACAAAAGGGCTCGTCATTCAGGCAGGTTTAGTGGTTCTTCTTCGGGTGGCAGGGAATCTTTTGATAGGGGCCAGTCTTCCAGGCCTTTCCATTCCACCCTTCAGGCTTAACAGGGTGGACCAGGCGATCGTGGGTTTCGTGAGCAATAATCAGTTCAGTCTCCTATTAGTGCCCAGCTTCTTCAGAGTGTTCGTGAAGGCCATTCAGGTCGTCACGGCCAACAGCCCCATCAGCCTAAGAGTTGCTATGATTGTGGTGACCCAGGTCATTTTGTCAGATTCTGCCCTCGAGCGACTGGCAACACTCAGCAGCGGGGCCCTCATCCCATGATTCAGGCCCCAGCTAACCCTCAGCCTGCCCAGCCAGCTAGAGGTGGGGGTAGAGATCATAAAGGTGGAGGTGGAGACTATAGAGGTGGAGACCGCCCAGCCAGAGGCAGAGGTCAGCCAGTTGATTACAGTCCTAGGGATGTAGCTCATAGGGGAGGTGCTGATCCCCGATTCTATGCTTTGCCAGCCATGCCAGAGGCGGAGGCATCAGATGCCGTGATCACAAGTATCATTATTGTTTGTGGCATAGGTGCTTCAGTATTATTTGACCCTGGGTCTACATATTCATATGTGTCTTCCTACTTTGCACCGTATTTGGACGTACCTAGCCGTGCTATGGATATTCCAGTTTATGTGTCTACACAAGTGGGCGACTATATTATAGTCGACCGGGTACATCGCTCGTGCGTAGTTATCTTTGGGGGTCTTGAGACCCGTGTTGATCTGTTTCTTTTTTACATGGTGTCATATTAGGGATGGACTGGTTGTCCCCATACCATGCTATTATAGATTGTCATGCCAAGACTGTGACCTTGGCCTTACCAGAATCACCCCGACTAGAGTGGAAAGGTACCCCAAGCCACTCCGTTCGCACTGTTATTTCCTATGTTAAGGCTCGACGCATGGTCAAGAAGGGGTGTCTAGCTTATCTGGCTTATGTTCGTGATTCCAGTGCAGAGGTTCCTTCTATTGATTCAGTCCCTATTGTACGGGAGTTTCCTGAGGTTTTCCTTTCAGACCTGTCGGGCATGCCACCCGACAGGGATATTGATTTCTGCATTGATCCGGCACCGGGCACTCAGCCCATCTCTATTCCACCCTATCGTATGGCCCCGCCGGAGTTAAAAGAGTTAAAAGATCAGTTGCAAGACCTTCTTGAGAAGGGCTTTATCAGGCCCAGTGTTTCCCCCTGGGGAGCACCCGTATTGTTTGTGAAGAAGAAAGATGGCTCGATGCGGATGTGTATTGATTACCGGCAATTGAACAAAGTGACAATAAAGAATAAGTATCCACTGCCGAGGATCGATGATTTGTTTGACCAGCTCCAGGGAGCGAGGGTGTTCTCAAAGATAGACTTGAGGTCAGGCTACCATCAGCTAAAGATCAGGGCGGCTCACATTCATACGACAGCCTTTCACACTAGATATGGGCATTATGAGTTCTTGGTCATGTCTTTCGGGTTGACCGATGCCCCAGCAGCATTCATGGAGTTGAGGAATTGGGTGTTCAGGCCTTACTTAGATCTGTTCGTGATATTTTTTATAGATGACATCTTGGTATACTCCCGCAGCCAGGAAGAGCACGAGCAGCACCTCAGAGTGGTTCTTCAGACTCTGAAGGATAATCAGCTATATGCCAAGTTTTTGAAGTGTGAGTTCTGGTTGAGTTCGGTGGCATTTCTGGGCCACACTGTATCAGTGGAAGGTATTCAGGTTGACCCAAAGAAGATTGAGGCAGTCCAGAATTGGCCTCGACCAGCTTCAGTGACTGAGATCCGGAGTTTCTTGGGGTTGGCAGGTTACTACCGTCGATTTGTAGAGGAGTTTTCTTCTATTGCAGCCCTGATGAACAGGTTGACCCAGAAGGGTGCCCAGTTCCAGTGGTCAGAGGAGTGTGAGGTGAGCTTTCAAAAGCTCAAGACAGCCTTGACTACCGCACAAGTGTTGATACTACCTACGGGTGCAGGGCCTTATACAGTTTATTGTGATGCATCTCGTACAAGGCTTGGAGCGATATTGATGCAAGATGGCAAGGTTATCGCTTATGCAGACAGCTAAAAATACATGAGAAGAATTATCCAGTTCATGATCTTGAGTTAGCAGCAGTGGTTCATGCATTAAAGATCTGGAGGCATTATCTATATGGTGTGACGTGTGAGGTGTACACTGATCACAAGAGCCTACAATACTTGTTCAAGCAAAAGGAGTTGAATCTACGACAGCGGAGATGGTTAGAGTTGCTGAAAGACTATGATGTTACTATTCTATACCACCCAGGTAAAGCTACCAATCCCTTCTCATTAGCTCTCTGATTCTCAGGCTAATATTGAAATGTGGATCCTCAGGCCCAGTCATTGTGCAGCTTCTGTATAGAAACCAGGGAGTCCGTCTCAACCTGAATGAGTCTTTAACCCTCCTCCCAGAAGCTAGTAGTTTGGCTAAAAATAGATAATCAGAATAAAATGATCGGCCAGTGATGCACAGCATGAACTTGCAAAGCCAACACAAGAGAAAATGTGGTGGCCGATGCATTGAGTAGAAAGTCTGCCAGCATGGGTAGTCTTGCGTTCATTCCGGTCAGTCAGAGACCATTTGCTCTAGATGTCCAGGCCTTAGCCAACCGGTTCGTGAGATTAGACATTTCTGAGCCTAGCAGGGTGTTAGCCTGCACGGTCGCTCGTTCTTCTCTATTAGAGCATATCCGTGAGAGGCAATTTGATGATCCTCATTCACGTGATTTGAGAGATACAGTGAAGCAGGGAGGTGCCACGAAGGTAAATCTAGATGATGATGGGGTATTGAGATTGCAGGGTCGAGTTTGTGTGCCCAATGTCGAAGGGATTCGAGAGTTGATCTTAGCGGAGGCCCACAGTTCACGTTATTCTATTCACCTGGGCGCCGCGAAGATGTACCAGGACTTACGACAGCACTATTGGTGGCGCAGAATGAAGAAAGATATCGTTGCGTATGTCGCTCGGTGTCTAAATTGTCAGCAGGTGAAATATGAGCACCAGAGACCTGGTGGTGTATTCTAGAGGATTGAAATTCCCGAGTGGAAATGGGAGTGGATCACTATGGACTTCGTTACTGGACTTCCTTTGACTCGGAGGAAATTTGATGCTATTTGGGTCATTGTTGATAGGCTGACCAAGTCAGCACACTTTATTCCAGTATCTGTCTTCTACTCATCGGAGAGGTTAGCAGAGCTTTACATCATAGAGATTGTTCGACTTCACGGGGTGCCGGTATCTATTATCTCTGATCGGGGTACACAGTTTACCTCGCGGTTCTGGAGAGCGGTCCAGCAGGAGTTAGGCACCCAGGTTCAGCTGAGTACAGCTTTTCATCCTCAGATAGATGGTCAGTCCGAGAGGACTATTCAAATTCTAGAGGAATTGCTTCGAGCCTGTGTCATTGATTTTGGAGGCTCGTGGGACCAGTTTCCGCCATTAGCAGAGTTCGCCTACAATAACAGCTACCAGTCCAGCATCCAGATGGCCCCGTATGAGGCGTTGTATGGTAGGCGATGTCGATCTCCAGTCGGATGGTTTGAGTCGGGGGAGGCTCGGTTGTTGGGTACAGATTTAGTTCAGGAGGCCTTGGATAAGGTCAAGACTATCCAGGAGAGATTGCGTGCAGCTCAGTCTAGACAAAAGACTTATGCGGATCGTAAGGTTCGAGATATAGATTTCATGGTCGGTGAGCAAGTATTGCTCCGAGTGTCGCCTATGAAGGGCGTGATGAGGTTCGGGAAGAAGGGCAAGCTCAGCCCCTAGGTATATTGGTCCATTTGAGATTCTAGACAGAGTGGGAGGGGTGGCTTACAGACTAGCTCTGCCGCCTAGCTTATCGGTCGTGCATCCAGTTTTTCATGTATCTATGCTTCGGAGATACCACGGCGATCCCACACATGTGTTAGACTTCGGTACTGTCCAGTTCGACAAGTACTTGTACTATGAGTAGGAGCCAGTAGCTACTCTGGACCGACAGGTTCGTCAATAGAGATCCAAGAGTTTCCCTTCTGTTCATGTTCGGTGGAGAGGTCAGCCTCCTGAGGCATCGACTTGGGAGTCCGAGTCTGATATGCGGAATCGTTATCTTCATCTTTTCCCCAACTTAGGTACTTCCTTCTCTTGTCCGTTCGAGGACGAACGGTTGTTTTAGAGGTGGAGGATGTGACGACCCAATGGGGTCATCACTTGTTTCCCTCATTTGTCTACACTTTCGAGGCCTTGAAAACCTCATTCTATGTTGCCTCGATTTACGTGCGCGATCCGGGCATGTAGCCGGAAAGATTGGTGATAGAAAATATGAATTCTATGAAACATTTGGAGAAAAATGATATTAATATTGATATAGTTGACTTCGGTCAACATTTTTGGTAAACGGACCCGGACCCGAGATCGGACGGTCCCGGAAGGTCCATAGGAAAATATGGGACTTGGACATGCGTCCGGAGTCGAATTCTGAAGCCTAGAGCCCAAGTTATGAATTTTTCTGTGCAATTGTTTTTGTTGTAATTATTAAAGGAAAATGAATTAAATGTCCATGGTATCGGGCTCATATTTTGGTTCCGACGCCCGGTACAAGTCTTAAATATTATATATGTGCTTTTTGCAAAGTTTGGTGACATTCGGATGTCGTTTGATATGTTTTGGACCTTGAGTTCCAAGTTTGAAAGTTTTTGAAAACCAAAAGTATGAAAATCATGAACTTGAGGCTTGATTTGGTGAAAATAATGTTATATTGGCGATGTGATCGCACGAGCAAGTTTGTAATGTGTTTTTGATGTTGTGTACATGTTTGGTTGGGAGCCCGGGGGGCTCGGGTAAAGATTTGATAGGCCGTTGGATCACTTTCTGAATTTTTGCACTGCTGGTTTTTCACCCAGTTCTGGCTTTGCATTTGCGAAGAATTTCTCACAAATGCGAAGGTGACAGGTCAAGGCTGGGTTCGCAAATGCGAACCCTTGATCGCAAATGCAAAGGGGTGTCCAGGATTGCTTGGTTCGCAATTGCGAACAAAACCTCGCAATTGCGAGGCCCTCCATTAACCGCCTGGCTTCGCCAATGCGAAGCTCCTGTCGCAAATGCGAACATCCCTTGTCCCAGCCAGGTTCGCAAATGCGAAGCCTGTCTCGCAAATGCGAGAATAGCAGGCCCCAGACCTGTAGCGTTCGCAATTACGAACAAATGTTCGCAATTGCGATATTCGCAATTACGAACAAATGTTCGCAATTGCGATATTCGCGGCTGTGTAATTCTATACTTAAACGAATTTTTCAGTTCATTCTTCAGTTTTTCAAAAACCCTCACACCACACACGAGCTCTCAAGGCTAAATTCACTCTAAAGCAATTGTAAATCACTTTTACTTAATTCTTTCAATTCCTAACAACATTAAACATGTTTTTCAATAAGAATCAAAGGTTTTCATGGTAGAAATCCATGTTTTTGGGTAGAACCTATGTTTTTCATGAATTGGGCAATTGGACCTCGAATTGAGGTTCGATTTTGAAACAAATCATATAATTGAACTCGTGGGGGAATGGGTAACCAGATTTTGGTCCGAACCCCGAGTTCCGACAACGTGGGGCCAGGGGCGTTTTGGGAAATTTTGGGGTAAACTTTGAGCCATCTTTAAGAATTCAAACCAAGTTAAGTAGTGATTATTAATATAATGGAATCAATTGTGATTAGATTCGAGCTAGTTGAAAGCGGAAATTCGGGGAAAATGCTATAACTGAAGCATAATTTGGACTTCAAGGCTAGAGGTAAGTGTTTGTTCTATCCTAGCTTGAGGGAATAGGATTATGTGCTATGTGCTATGTGATCGAGTGCGGTGTATGGGCTGTGGTGACGAGCATCCATACACCGGTGTCTAGCATGACCGTGAGTCGTTGTTGATACTTGTTGTGAGACATAATTGTAGATAAATTGTTGAACCCTTGCCGGGTTGTAGAATTGCTATTGTTCTCCCTTGCCGTGACTTGTTGTGAAGTGAGATATTGATTGCCCTTGCCGGGACTTTGTTGTAATGATTATTGTGTCCCTTGCCGGGATGGTTCATGATTTGTTGTTTTTATTCTCTACCCTTAACTGTGATTGTTATTTGGGTGAGGAAGAGTGATAATGCACGAAGGGTGATGCCGTGCGTTGATTTATTGTTTATGCACGAAGGTTAATGCCGTGCCTTGTTATTGATTATGCACGAAGGTTAATGTCATGCCATATTGTTGATTATGCACGAAGGATCATGCCGTGCCTTGTTATTGAACCATGTACATAGGATCATGCCATATCATGGATGTGAGGATGAGAGTAAAAGCACGAAGGGTGATGCCGTGCACTTTGTTTGCTTATTTGGTGAGGATGAGAGTAAAAGCATGAAGGGTGATGCCGTGCACTTTATTTCCTATTTCATTGACTTGACATTACTTGTTTCTCATTATTCTTGTTTTTCCTCGTTGATTCAATGATTGTTGTTAGCTGTTGAATTCTTCTGTGACATTACTTGTTGCGTTGTTACTTAGTTATTTTTCGTTATCGTGTGGTGTACATATATATAGAACTGCACAGATTTATGTGGGTGTCTGGTCCTAGGCTTGTCACTACTTCGCCGGGATAGGCCAGGCACTTACCAGCACATGGGGTCGGTTGTGCTGATACTTCACTTCTGTGCATTTTTGCACGGGTCCAGGTTTCGATCAGGAGCAGCAGCAGTAGATCTTTGGCGTGGGAGTTGTTCATATTTGAGACCGAGGTAGCTTGCAGGTGTCCGCAGGCCCGGCGTCTCTTCCTTTTATTTATGCCATTAGCTGTAGTCTCCTTGTTTAGAGACAAACAAATTATGTTATATTTCTTTCAGACCTTTATGTGTAGTATTCATGTAGTAGTTCGTGAGTTGGTGACTCCACGTCTTGGGTAGATGATTTCAGTATTATTTTACCTTGAAACTGCTTATTACTATTTTTATAAAGTCTTCCGCACTTGTTTTAATTAAGGTTATGGTTTTGGTTTGTAAATTGAATATGAAATATTGTTAAAAACAGGATAGTGTGAATAAAGAGGCTTGCCTAGCTACCACGAGTAGGCGCCATCACGATCCCGATGTTGGGGGAAAATCCGGGTCGTGATATCACTAGAACTTCGTAGTGCCCATATTTCGGTCCTGAAAGCCGTTTTCATAATGTGTAAATCCCTAATTTTCAGTTGGTGATAGCCCGATCGGACATCAATCTTAGAGATTACCCTTGCTCCCTGAAGCTGATCAAACAAATCCTGAATGCGGGGTAGTGGGTACTTGTTCTTCACTATCACTTTGTTCAACTGTCTGTAATCAATGTACATTCTCATTGTGCCATCCTTCTTCTTTACAAATAACATCGGTGCACCCCAATATGACATACTCGGGCGAATGAAACCCTTATCTAAGAGTTCCTAAAGTTGTTCCTTCAACTTCTTTAGCTCCGCTAGTTCCATACGATTGGGACGGATAGAGATGGGCTAAGTGCCCGGCACCAGATCAATACCGAAATCAATGTCCCTGTCCGGCGGCATGCCTGGTAGGTCCGTTGGAAACAAATCAGGATCCCTCACAACGGAAACTGAATCAAGACTAGGAGTCTCAGCTTAAACATCTCTAACGAATGACAAGTATGACAAACAACACTTCCTAACCATACAATGGGCTTTTAGGAAGGAAATCACCATACAGGGTACATAGTTAGTCACGCCTTGCCACTCGATCCTCGGAATACCCGAAATAGCAAATGTAACTATCTTGGCATGACAGTCCAGAATAACATGGTGCAGAGATAGCCTTATACATACCCAGAATCACATCAAAGTCTACCATACCCAACAACAGCAAATCAACTCGGGTCTCCAAACCCCCAATAGTAACAAGACACGATCAATATACGTGATCTACAATAATTGTATCACCCACCGAGGTGGGTACATGCACATGCAAGGAAAGACAACCATGGGTCATACCCAAATGATGAGCAAAATATGAAGATACATAGGAGTAGGTAGATCCGGGATCAAGTAAGACAAAAGCATCCCTGTGGCAGATTGAGATAATACCTGTGATGACTGCAATTGATGCACTAGTGTCTCTCCTATCTGGAAGAGCATAGAATTAAGCATGACCACTGCCAGTATGGTCCTTACCCCGGGGATGACCTCTGGCTACCTGACCTCCACCCATATCTTATTGAGTGGGTGATGAAGAAATAAGAGCAGATGATGAGGGCCGACCCCTCTGCTGAGAGTGTCTACTATAGATCCGGGGACACTATGTCATCATATGACCCAACTCAATGCACTCGTAGAAATAACTTAGAACTAAGAAGGGGATTGATGGGAACCCCTCGGTGCAGATGAACCCTAGGCTAAGAAGCAGGAGCATTGCTTTGAGCTGGAAGGGCACTCTGTGCAGGCTGGCTCTGCTGATGACCCTGATAACCACGGCCTACCAAAGCCCCACTAGACTCTGTACGACCTGACTAAGGAGGACTGAAGGAATGACCTCTGTTGCGCTGGAACTGGCCCCTAGATGGAGCACCACTGAAACTAGCTGAACCTCAAGGCCTCTTAGCCTCCCTTTCCTCACGCTCCTGACGATGATCTGTCTCAATCTGACGAGATACAGCAACTACCTTCTCAAATGTAACTACTGTAGCCCTCTCTCTAGTCCTTATTATGTAGATCGGATAGTTGAGGCCATCCACAAACCTCCTGATCCTCTCGTGATATTTTGGGATCACCTAAGTAGCATGCCGAGCTAGCTATATAAACCTCAACTCATTCTAAATCACCGTCATATCTCCCTGAGTCAACCACTCGAACTGATGATACAGCTCCTCCCTATGAGATTGGGGTACATACATTTCCAAGAATACCATAGAGAATTGCTGCCATATTAGGGTCGCTTCCCCAATAGTCCTACACCTCTCAACCTTCTCCCACCAAGTCAATGCAGGTCATGTGAACTGGAAGGTAGTAAAAGCCACTCCACTAGACTCCAGAATACCAGCAGTATGAAGCATACGCTGGCACTTATCCAGATAAACCCTGGGCATCCTCGCCCTCAATACCAGTAAATGTTGGAGGCTAGAGCCTACTGAACCTTTCCAACCGACGCTGCTCGTCATCCGGCATAGCTAGAACAACATGAGCTAGAGCTGGTGCGATTGGTACAACTGGAACAAATGGTGCAACTGGAACAACTGCTGCAACTGGTGCAGCTGGCTGAACTGGCTGAGCTAGAGATACCTCAGGTGTTTGCAAGCCTTAAACAACCTGCTCGGGTGTGAGAGTATCGGTGATCAGATGACCACCCCCGGTCTGAGAAGTAGCTACCAATGTAGTGGCTGAAACCAATTGAGCCAAGACGGTGTAGATGGACAAGATCTGAACCAAAGCCTCCTAGATACCAGGAATTATGATGGGCACTACTAGTGCCTGAATAGGTGTTGTGTGAGCATCTACAGCTGGGGGCTGGTCCTGGACCTGGGTAGCTCGTAGGTCTGCAGGTGCTGCCCCTGCTGGTCTGCCTCGACCATCACCACGACCGCGTCCATGGCCTCCAGCAGGTGGTATTAGTAGTCGTCTGCCACATCCGTTCGCACGGGTTCTCGCTATCTCGGACAGAATAGAATACAAAAATTTAGTTTTCATAATAACAAGCCGCACGATATGAATTTCAAGAAAGTGAAGTGTGTCCTAAAGGTTATGTAGCCTCCAGAGGAGTGATACAGACGTCTATGTACCGATCCGAGAGACCCTAGCAAACCGGCTCATGACTTACAAGGCCTAGTAACATAGGCTCTGATACTAACATGTCACGACCAAAACCCGATCGTGATGGAGCCCAGCCATAAAGCTAGGCAAGCCCGAGCAACAGTCTCTCCCAAATCAACCGTAAATCTCAAAACCGACAATTTAAGGAGAATATAATAGTTTGAAAATAATAATCCAATATTTATAGAAGAATAACACTGAGAAATTTCAAAATCTGATAAACCACTCCCAAAAGGTCTGGGGTCACGAGTCTAGAGCCTGTAAAACAAACTGGATAACAATATCTGAACGAAAATACACAACTCTGGGAATGTATATATAAATAAACTTGAAATAGGAACAGTAGTCAGGTACTATGAACGTCAAGCAGCTACCTCAACAACTCTGATAAGCTCTGGAACAAAGACTGCTCAGCTAAGCCTCTGGTGCACCTGAATCTGCAGAGAGGGTGCAGGGAGTAGGTGTGAGTACTACCAACTCAGTGAGTAATAATCATATAAAATGTCTGAAGATGAGAAACCCACAAAATGCCACAAAGTAAAGCTAAAACTAACAGTCTGACACCTTACTACAAACAAACAACAAAACAACTCCAAATATAGCAGTCAAGTATGATGCAAAGATGCAACGCAATACACATGAACACGCTGCGATGTCCAGTCCGATCAATTTAATGTCGACGGTGCTCACTAGGGATGTGTACAGACTCTGGAGGGGCTCCTATAGCTCAAGCACAATATCATCATATCATTATTGCGGTGTGCAGCATGATCCATACTCAGTCCATAATATGCATATGAGCCACGTAACAGATTCAATTAATTTCCAGTTTCCAATTTATTAAAAAGAATATACTTTAGATATTTAACTTCAGGAAAAGTGACATAACATTTGATAACATAGATTAAACACAGGACCGAGGCCAATGATTATACAAAGAATGCTATCACAAAGATATTCATCCTCTGAGTATGTTACATATCGGCACAAGGCCCCAAACATGGCAATAAGCCCAGATATATTCAATACATGATGTGTATCAGTCGCCAATATAGAAACATTATTGTGTGGGATGGACCAAGTCACCATCCTCAGTCATAAACAATCTCACACCTGCCATGGGGTGTGAGTCATGCCCTAATACAGCGTGACAATGTGATAAATCGGGGTTTCAAACCCTCAGGCCATCATTACAAACTGCTCACCTCTAACCGGCCGTAGACTGGTCGGAAATGCCTTTTCCATTTATATCGACCTCCTTGTGCATTGAATCTAGTCAAAATCATGATGAATACATAATATGGGTTAAAGAAACATAACCCAATCAAAAATACTCAAAAAGTACTAAAATTCATGATGTTGGTAAACCCCGAGCCCCAGGCCCACTTCTCAAAAAATTCTAAAAATCACACCAACAGATTCCTTGTATCGCCACAAGTCTGTACATATAAAGTTTGCCAAAGACGGAGCTGAAATGGCCTTTCAAATCCTAAAAATTCATTTTCAAACACCAAGCCCTAGTTCTTCACACTTTCTACCCACTTTCATGAATTTGAGTGTTGATTCTTACATAAAATGGTGTATTCTAATCAAGAGACTTACCTCCAATCAATACCCATTGAAAACCCTATTCAAATCGGTCAAAAATCTCTCTTAGCGGAGTAAAAATGGTGGAAAAATAATGTGGGTTACGGACAAAATGGTTTTAAACATTCTCTCCAACTATTGTAGCGATCCCCATGTGATCACATCACTACCGCTGCGATCGCGTACACCAAAAATCAAGGCCCTCAAATTCCTCTTAAGTGATTGCACGACAGGCCATGTGATCGCATAACACTTCTTTCCCCTTCTACGTGATCGCAGGAGTCCCCAACGACCGCACTGCCCAATCACCTCAAGCCTATGCGATCACAGACCCCCTTTACGCGATCGCATAGAGCAAATCATTACCCCCTGAGAACCTTCTATGCAATCGCAGGCACACCTACGCGATCGCATAGAGGAAAATTCCTCTGCAATTTTTCTGCTGCACTTCCATGTTCAAAACTCCCCGTTAGCCATCCGAAATAACCCTGAAGCCTCGGGACCTCAACCAAATGCACATATATGTTTTATTACTTCATTCAAACTTGCTCGTAACATAAAAAACTATCATAAACATCGAAATTATTGAATTTCCACGGATTTAAGCCTAAGTTAAAGTAAAACTTCAGAAACTTGCATTTGATCTAAAATCCGACCTAACCACCTCCAAATGATCTGAAACTTTGCAAGCATACCCAAAATGACCTAACGGAGCTATTGAAATTCTTGGAATTCCATTCCGACCCTCAGATCAAAATCTCACCTACCAACCGGAATTCGCCAAAATCCAACCTTAGACAATTCAAGTCTAATTCTAAACCGAACCTCCAAATTCAATTTTGATTGTGCTCCTAAGTCAAAAATAATCCCCTGAAACTAGTTAAATCATCGAAAATCCATTCCGAGCCTTCTAACTCATAAATTATTTGGTTGACTTATCCAAACTAACCTTATCATAAAGACGCTAATTGTCTTATTTCTCACCGAACTCTATCCGAATTACTTCAAATTCTCCAAACACATATAATGAAACATATAGAAGTATAAAATGGGGAAAATGGGGCAGTAACTTCCATAATGACATGTCGGGTCGTTACACCCCTGTAGCACCACCGCCTCCACCGTCCCTCTGCCTTGAGCCGCCGGTTGAAATTTGCCGCCACCGACGACCATCCTCCATTTCCATCTAAAATTACACCCTGAACTTCCCTCATCCCCTTCTTTCCAATTATACATTCAATTGCCTTGGAATCAACCCTAATCCTTTCGAATTTTAGATTGCAATTTCAACCCCAATACCCTAATCTATCAAACGGCGTCCAAAGTCACACTAGGGCTCCGTCTTCACCCCCCCCCCCTCCCCATCGTCAAGCTATCATTATTCCCCCTCACAACCTGTTGAAACACCCCAAAATCCCCTAAGCCAAGGTGGCGCTTTTGGGCTCTGGTGGCGGCACCGCATCCCCCAACCCTACCAAACTCACATCCTACACTCTCCTTACCCTTGTTTACCTAAACCACCAATCTTTTTCCCTCAAATCCTACAAGAATTTGTGAGATTTTAGATCTTGGGTTCAGAAGAATCAACCTATTTTGGGATTTCAAGTGCACAATTGATTCTGAGTTAATGTTACGAGCCTATTTCAAAAATAGACATGCAATTGGAAATCAATTTCGATGGTTTAGCCATGTGAAGTCTGAAGTGAGTAAGTTTTTCTGCTCATTTTTATTATTTTTTCTTTGTTCTCAAGAGTTTTAGTTTTTATTAGTTTGATTCGTGCTTCTGCTGATAATTGAATCTTGTTTTAATTTTTGCATGCTTTAAATTTTTAGTCTATTTTAATCCTAATCTAACTGGGTTTCTACTTTTGTTAGTTTTAAACGTTTAGGCATGCTTTTGATTGTTCGTTTCTTACGTGAATCAATTCTGTAGATTTATCATAGGCATTAGTTCCTAATTTTGTTTGTTCTTGCTCATCTTAGTGTCTCCTTATTTTTAAGATTGATTTATGGTTGGCTTGGTTTGATTATAATTTGAGTATCATATTGATTTTTCTTCCGATATAGACAGTGTTTTGTTTGATGTTTGACTCCTGTTAACTAATAGCAGTTTGTAATTCAAATAGCTAAGTTAAGTTCTTGGATTTGTTATATACTTTGTTTGGCTAATTAATTTTCTTAGAATATTTAGTTTAACTATGGTTAGTTAGAAAAGTTGTTTGGTTAGTTAACACGGCTGAGGGAAGGTTAGTAATTTCAGAATAAGCAAAGGGTATTTGGGGTAGTTCAAGGGCATGAAAATTTTCAAACAACTGAATTGGAAGCTCTAGAACATTCTAGATGAGTTTCAAATCAGAATTTTTATAACTTAGGGGTGTAACATGGGTAGCAAGTCAAGAAGTGAGGGAATAATGACCAATTTGTGAAATAAAAAAGGGGGAAAAATAGGAAATGAGTTCCAGAACTTTCTACCCCTATTCTTGCTTATATAACGTAGCCTTTAGTGCCTTAAGTCACAAGTTTAGAATCTCTAAAATTTCCCCCACTTTCCAAAAGTTTCTCATCAACTGAAATTTAAATTTCAAATTCAAAAACTTCTCCTAGATATGAATTCCTGCCCAAAAAATCCAGAAACTATAGAAAACTCTCAAAAAATACCAAAACATTGTTACATTGATCTTACTGTAGCTTCCTAGTTAAATTTGGAGTAGACTTGAGATCAAACGAGTTTGTTTTTATCAATTTCTTGTTGTTGAATTTCTGAGTTCATTACTGGCCTTTTGTGAAGTTGTTTGGTTCAAAATTACTTCTATTGTTGCTGGTTGTGACTGTTGTTTGTCAAACTACTTGCTGACTCTTCCTTTTTCATTTCATTTGGTGTAATTCCAGGTACACTTCTCGACCTAGATGATGTGGAAGTTTGAATCATCTGTATGAATTACCTTGGAACTAAATGATGAAGAAATGTGTGTTTTTCACATTTATTCTACTATAGTCATTACTAGTTTCAGTACTTAGCTGAAATGTTCCTTCACACAAGTACTTGTCTATTAGGACTATTTGTACTAGGTAGAACTATATGGACTGTTGGAATTGTAATTACATTGGACTGTTGAACTGTTATTTCTTAGGTTTGTTCGAGCTTTTGAGTTAAAGAGCAATTTCATGTTAGGAAAATAGAATAGCTCATGTTTGTTTAGTTAATTTCTGTTAATGGTTCCATATATTTGTTAGTTATCTGCAATATTACTGTTAGGAGCCATGTAGGACTGTATTAAAGTTCAATAACAGGAAACGCCATGCTCAATGATAGTAGATTGCAGTTTTATACATTTTCCTTTTTAATTTATTGCTTGTAGGTAATGTGGAATGAGTGCTGCCTTTGAAATCATAATCTTCAACTAGTAATTCAAACTTATGTTAGTAGACGGCATAAAATTGGCTAGTGTTGGTATTGTGAGTAGCCGACAGAAATATGCTCACTAATGGTAGAATGTAAATGGATTACATGCTTTCACCAATCTAAGACCAGGCGTTCACATGTTCATTCTCTCATTATTAGCCCAATTTGTTTGAGAATTAAAGTTTCACAATTAGAATTTCTAAAATCCTACTGCTTGATGCCTATGTTCCTGACACTTGGGATATGAAATTAAACCCATTTCCTGCTTAAGGGCCCAAATAGCCAATCTGCCTCTTGGGCTATGAAAAGTCTAGAATTGGACACTGCAGAAGTCCAACTACTAGACAACTTCACATATCAGACCCGGGCCAAACCCTTAAGGCGCAATAAATGCTGGAAATTGCAAACTACAAAGCTCGAAATTGCTAAAAGTCAAAAATCCATTAGAAATTATGCTAGGAGTTCGGGGATTAATTTGTGAATGTAAATTTTGGCTTTTGAGTTAGGTGGCGAGTTCAAACTAAGAGGGTCTTCCCTTTTGTTTGAATTTAGACTCGAATTCGAGGCCCGAATTTATAAATGTAAATTAATTAGAACTTTTTAAGAGATAAATAATAAATAGAAAAATTGTAGTTGACTAAAAGCGGTAAATAATTCTAAAATTGCACTATAGGTTTAACATGTATTAAAATCAGATTTTAGCCAAATATAGCAGTTGAGCAACCGTGCTAAAACCATGAAACTCTAGAGTGTCTAACCCCTTCTCCCAAGTTAACAGAATTCCTCGCCCGAATTTCTGGTTCGGGACTGTAATTCAGAATCAAACTCTTTCCTCAATTCAGGATTCAAACGGTGACTTAGGACACCATAAATCTCCCAAGTGGCGACTCTGAATCTCATAATAAATGAATCCCATTTTTGATTGTCCTTTAATTGGAAAAACTCCTTTTATTATACCCTTCACGGGGTGTAGTAACGAAAAAAGGAGGTGTGATAGCTCTGGCGACTCTGCTGGGGACTAGAACCCAGAATTTCTATTCAGGGTTCAAGAATTCGAGCTCAATTAAATTGTTATATTTGGCTTTATTTGATTTTTCTACATGATCTATGCTATATGTGCTAAATATTTGACCTCTTTGATACTTGTTGATGTATATAAACGGTCGTGAACCCCTCCTTCTTTCTGGGTCTTCTACATCATGGAAAAGGGCGCACTTCGTGTAGTTTCTCTTCTGTCTAGAGTATTTCCCTATTTATAACGAGGTTTGGATATGTTGCTAAGCCGGCAGAGCTTCTGCATCCCCGGTATGCTGCCTCCCCCTTGGTCCGAGTTGTTCACTCGGGTAAGCTAGGTCTAGACCAATAACCCTAGGGTTTAAACCTAGAAGAATAATAACCTTATGTTGGATCCCTAGTAGGACGCTCTTTTGCATCATATGCATTTGACTTAGGTGACTCAATATAGTGGTTGGGTCTGTCTAGGACAGGTGAGCTGAAATGAATTGACCATCCTGATGCATCTTACGTGTTACTGACACATTTATTTGCTCGGTTTTGCATGTGGACCGGCTTGTATATAATGAGTGAAAATTGTGAAAAATAGCAGTGTTCGAACTAAGTGAGGGTAACCGTTTGTTTGAAAGAAAAAAAAACCAATACACAAATAGTACCGAAATGCTGCCGGATTTTTTAAAAATAAATAAGAGAAAATATTGAAAAATAGAAAGAAAATTGTTGTTGACTTTGGCAAATCTGCCCGAACACGCTGGTTTGATTCTCACCGGGTGTGAGATATGTAGGAAACCCTTATCGGTTCTACCACCCCTTTTTAAAAATAGATAAATAATATCAAAATTGTAAATTTTTGTCAAAATAAGTTGGGTGACGCCATTATTGTTACAAATAAGCTTAATGTCCCCAAAAGGGCGCCGGAAGGCCGTTTTGCTAGAACAACCACCGTTAGTCATTTTTAAATTGTTTGCGGGCATAGCTTTAAAATCTCCCTTTCAGAAGTGCTAAAAGGTCGTATCTGCAAAACCGAGTCTTTGTTTTTGTAAATGAATTTTTCGCAAAAATAGCCACTTTGCTTTTTAAGTCAAAATAAGTTATTACATGGTCGGTTTGATTTAAATAGTCACAGTTGACATCGAAACCTTCTCAGTCTTGCGCAGGCCCGCAGTGATGCCGAGTGATGCCCCGTGGGCCCCAGGATGTGAAGATTTGATGTACCCTGGATCTAATTTTTACTCATCAAGTTTGTATTTTGAGTCTGTTTCAAGAAAACAAATAACATAGTAATCGGAGTTTTATCCCGAAAATGGAAAGAATGGAATGAAAAAAACAATGGAATATAAGAGTAAAGAGTGAGGGGGTAAAGCAAAGAAAGGACTGACACATAAAGAAAAACAAAAGCCGGGATGACGCAAGCAGTCGAGCAAATGCATAATAGTAACCGTTAAATGCTTAGATGCATTCTTGCCCAAATGTGCACCTATCTATTTGTTAATGCTCTAACTGGTAACACTGTTGTTGTTGATGATGAGTCTAGGCTAGTGGTTAAGTTGACTAGCATTCTCGCAACCCATCCATACCACACCCACTCTAAGGATACATCAAAAATGGTAAACTAAGAGCTAGAAGCAAGCGTTATCGACTCATCTAGGGAAAAGAAGTTGTGGATGTCAATGCGATGAAAGAGGAGATGTATAAAATGAAGCAACAAATGGCCGAGATGTACCAGGCCTGGGCAAAGGGACACCTACTACCAGCCTATCCTGCTAACCCTGCATACATCCCACCATTATCTCAGCCACAAGATCCTCCCAGATTGAACTCCTTTCTGGCCTACCCTACCTTCAAGCAATACTACGAAACCAGTTCCTAAGCACCACCACCTCCACCACCCAAACAAATCACATGCCCTCAATCACCAACTACTCCTGTGTTTGTGGCTTCAACCCACTAGAACCATACTCTTACACTCCCCATCTTGATATCTCAGCTGAAGAAGAGAAGCCTCCCGAAAACCCTGAGCATGAGAAGATGGTACGAAAGGTGAAAATCTTAGAGCAATCATTCAGAAATATGTATGGTCTAGGAGGACGGGTGAGTGTGGCCTACAAGGACTTGTGCTTGTTTCCCAACGTCCAGCTGTCTGCGGGATTCAAGTTACCCATGTTTGATCTGTATGATGGACATGGTGATCTGGTAGCCCGTCTGAGGGGATTTTGTAGTAATATGAGAGAAACTGGGGGAACGGATGAGTTATTAATGGCATACTTTAGTCAAAGTCTCAAGGGTGTTGCTTTGGAATGGTACACACGGAAAGATCACGCTCTATGGTACACTTTGGATGATTTGGCCCAAGCATTTGCAGGCCATTTTCAATATAATCTCGAAATTGTCCCGGGCCATCTATCACTAACAAAAATTGAGAAAACTCCACGGGAAAGCTTCAGAGAGTACGGTTTTTGGTGGAAAGAACATGATGAAAGAGTCGATCCTCCAATGAAGGAAAGTGAGATGGTTGATTTACTTCCTGCAGGATTTGGAGCCTACTTATTATGGTCATCTGATGTCAGCAGTGGGAAACACTTTTAATGAGGTAGTGAAAATGGGAAGCATGGTGGAAGAGGGTGTCAAATCCAAAATAATTATGAGCTATTCGGCAATTAAAGCTACTACCAAGGCTATCCAGAGCGGCACTGGGGGGTATATTGGGAAAGAAGAAGAAAGAAGATGTTGCAGTAGTGGAATCGAGAGCTTTCTCCAGGGGTCCATCACCACATTATAACCAACCTTGACCTCATCTCCAAACCTACCCACACAACCCGTATGGCCCACCACAACACTACTACCCACCTCCTATCCCCCATTTCTCAGTCCATCATGACCAAACATACCCCCAACATCATGAGAAATGGCGCTCATCCACCCCACAAAATTCCTACCCCACTCAAAGTACCTTCCCACCTTCGAGAGCCAACAGAAACCCCCCAAGAACTGGTTTTAAACCCAATCCTATTTCCAAGAATGATAGGCTATAGAAGAAGAATACTTTCTCTCCGTTGGGAGAATCTTACACCAGCTTGTACCATAGATTGAGATAGTTGGGTATGTTGAGTTCGATTGAACCCAAATTGCCAAATCCTCCCCCAAGGAACCTGGACCACTCGGTGAGTTGTGAGTATTACTCAGGTGCTCTGGGTCATGACACAGAACAGTGCTGGTATTTGAAAATGGCCATCGAGGAGCTCATTGACACCCACCGAATTAAAGTGCAGGCTCTAGAGACACCTAACATCACTCATAATCCATTTCCAACCCATCACGAGACCCATATGATTGAGTTAGTGCAAAAAGGAGTGTATAAGAAGCCTTCACAAACAGTATTGATATTCAGGGCCGGTAGGATAGGTCAAATGAGAAACCAACTAGTGGGAGAGCATTGATCAAGGTAGAGGAGATAGTTAGCAAACCAGTGATGGTGTCAGGGGTAGTTGTCAAGCCTATGGTGATCGTGAAAGAGGCTCATTCAGAGCCGATTATCATCAAGCTAGTGACTCAGTTTCCAGTAGTAAGTGAAAAGGTCGTCCCATGGAATTATGGCTGAGTGACTGTGACGTACAAAGGGAAGGAAGTTAAAGAAGAAGTTTGTCAAACCCCTGGGATGAATCGTTCATGGAGATGCTTTGCCCTTGAAGAGCTGAGAAAAGCAAAAATAGTCGAAGATAATTTAGCACCAGTAAAAAAGGTCGTAAGTGAAAAAAAAAAGCAGAAGAATTCATGAAAAAGATGAAGGCGCAAGATTATTGCATTGTAGAACAGTTGAAAGACTCCAACACAGATCTCAATGCTATCATTATTAATCCTTTCGGATCAGCATCTCTGAGCATTGATGAAGATTTTGAATGAAGCTCATGTTCCTGATAAGATCTTTGTGAATCATCTGGAGAAAATAGCAAATAAGATTGTTGAGGTCAACAGGGTTACATTTTCTGATGATGAGCTGCCTTTGGAGGGCACTGAGCATAATAGAGCACTCTACCTCATGGTGAAATGTGAAGACTCAGTGGTCACTCGGGTGCTAATTAACAACGGCTCTAGTGCAAACATTTGTCCTCTTTCCACCCTGTAAAAGTTAAAAGTGGACAGTGAGAGAACCAAAAGATTAGCATTTGCGTATGAGGATTTGATAGGGGGAGGAAAGGACACAATTGGGGATATCGTGTTGGAACTGACGAGAGGACTAGTCGAATTTACTATGGACTTGCAGGTGCTCGGCGTGGCAATTTCTTAGAATCTCTTTTTAGGCTGGACTTGGATTCTTGCAGCAAAGGAAGTGTCGTCTACCTTTCATCAGATGGTCAAATTCGAGTGGGACCGGTAGGAAATTGTGGTGCATGGGGAAGATAGTTAGTGTAATACCATTTTGTCTTTCGAAGAAGATGAGGATGACAAAGGTTCATTGGTTTACCAAGTCTTGGACACAGTATCAGTTGAATAGATCCCGGAAAGAGAGTGTATTCATGTGCCCAGGGTAGCTGCTGCATTTGTCATGGTGGCTTCAGAAATGATAAAAAAATGGATTCTTACGTGGAAAAGGCTTGGGCGCTTCTTTGCAAGGCATCACACAGCCAGTATCTCTTCGTGGAGACCTGGATACTTTTGTTTTAGGCTTCAATCCACTGCTGCTAACACAGGGCTAGCTAAAAAGATGAAAAAAGACTATAGACCCTTCCAAAACCCATCCCCCGCCTTTCCCGTTCCTTTGTGAGGCCTGGTACCAAGAAGCGCCCAGCAATAGCAATGCCTAATTCCGTGGTGGTGGAACCCGATAAGGAGCTGATTGAGAGGTTTGAAAAGATGTTTGATGAAGTGAATGTGTTAGAGGCAAGAGAAGGTCCAAGCAAGGCAGATGTACAATTCGTGGGGCTCCATGCAAAGCTTAATAACTGGGAAGCTACTTCTCTTCCTACCTGGATGGAGTCTTGGTAGTTAGTTTTTATTTTCCTTTCTGTTTAATCTGGGTTATTTTCAAGGTTGTAATTCGGATGCTTTGTTCCGTCTGTTTTGACGAGTTAAACCTTGTTATCTGACAATTTTAATGAAATGCAATTTCCTTCCTTTTTCATTCCTGATAGCCTTTATTTTGTCTTTATTTTCTTTTTTGTACAGTCCCTTTTATGTTGGTTTCAATGATGTGCCATGCATGAGGAGTCTTCGTCCTAGTCTTGAATACCAATCTAACTCTAATATAATAATACAAGAAATTGAGTGTGATGATGAGGTAGAATATGATGATGAGGAAGCCTTTGAAGAAATCAGTAAAGAACTAAGCCAATCTGAAGATAAACCCAAACATATACTGAATGGCACAGAGGCGATAAATTTTGGAGATCCGGAGAATGTACGGTAAACAAAAATAAGTGTCCATTAGGAATCTCACCTCATAGAAGAGATAATCAAAGCATTATTTAAGTACAAAGATGTTTTTGCATGGTCATATGATGATATGCCTGGTTTAAGCACCGATTTGGTGGTCCATAAAGTGCCTACCGACCCAGCATGCCCTCCTATCAAGCAGAAGCTAAGGAGATTTAAAATAGATATCAGTGTGAAAATCAAATAAGAGGTCATCAAGTAGTTTGAGGCAATGGTCATCCGGGTCACGCGGTATCCCATCTGGTTAGCTAATGTTGTGTCTGCATCAAAGAAGGATGGAAAGACCAGAGTATGCGTTGATTACCGTGGTCTTAATAAGTCTAGTCCAAATGACAATTTCGCACTGCAAAACATCCACATATTGATTGACAATTGTGCCAAACTTGAGATTGGTTCCTTCGTGGATTGTTATGTGGGCTATCGCCAGATTTTGATGGATGAGGAGGATGCGAAAAAGACGGCATTCATCATGCCCTGGGGAACGTATTGTTATAGGTTCATGCCATTTGGGTTAGCGAACATATGGGAAACATACATGAGGGCGATGACCACCATGTTTCATGACATGATACATCGGGAAATTGAAGTCTATGTAGACGACGTGATTATAAAGTCGAGGAAGCAATGTGACCATGTCAAAGACTTAAGGAAATTTTTCAAGAGGCTCTGCAGGTACAACCTCAAACTTAATCCAGCGAAGTGTGCATATGGAGTCCCCTCTGGGAAGTTGTTGGGGTTTATGGTAAGTCGACGCGGTATTGAGTTAGACCCATCCAAGATCAAAGCCATTCAGGAGCTACCGCCGCCAAAGAGCAAAAAAAGGTGATGAGTTTGCTTGGGAGGTTAAATTATATCAGCATATTCATTACCCAGCTCACAACAACTTGTGAGCCCATCTTTAAGATGCTAAAGAAGAATGATGCGGTTAGATGGACAGATGAATGTCAGACAGCATTTAACAAGATTAAGGAGTATTTGGCCAGTCCACCTGTGTTGGTCCCACTAGAGATAGGAAGGCCCTTGATCCTTTATCTGACAGCTTTGGATAACTCTTTTGGTTGTGTACTGGGACAACATGACATTAGAGGAAAGAAAGAGCAAGCGATTTACTACCTCAGCAAGAATTTCACATCTTACGAGGTGAAGTACACTCAACTTGAGAGGACGTGTTGTGCCTTAACCTGGGTAGCATAGAAATAGAAACACTATTTGCCATTATATACAACCTATCTCATCCCTCGGTTGGACCCATTAAAGTATATATTTTAGAAGCCCGTGACCACATGGAAGCTCACGAAGTGGAAAATATTGCTTACGAAATTTGATATTGTCTACGTGACCCGGACTACAATGAAAGCACAAGCAGTGGCTGATCATCTAGACGAGAATCCAGTTGATAATAAATATGAACCTTTGAATACATACTTCCCTGATGAAGAGATAATACATGTTGAGGAGTTAGAACAAGTCGAGAATCCAGGGTGGAAGCTATTCTTTAATGGGGCGGCCAACACCAAAGGCATCGGGATATGAGGAGTGCTTATTTCAGATATAGGGCAACACTACCCTGTTACAACTCATCTTCATTTCTATTGGACCAATAACATGGCTTAATACAAGGTGTGTATTTTGGGTTTGAGGTTGGCTATTGACATAGGTGTCCATGAAATCTTGGTGATGGGTGACTCGGATCTTCTGGTACACCATATTTAGGGGAAATAGGAGACACGAGACTGAAGCTCATACCGTACCGGCAGTGTTTGCATGAACTTTGTCAAAGGTTCCATTTAATAGATTTCAAGCATATTCCAAGGAGTCATAATGAAGTTGTCGATGCTTTGGACACTTTTGCATCAATGTTGCATCATCCAGTTAAAGGCTTATGTGAACCCATTGCAGATTCAGGTCCGAGATCAGCATGCCTATTGTAACATGGTTGATGAAGAACTTGATGGTGAGCCGTGGTTCTATGATATCAAAGAATACCTCAGGGTAGGAGTATATCAAGCACAGGCCACAAGGGGTCAAAAGAGGGCAATTTGATGTTTGGCAAGCGGATTTTTCTTCAGTGGAGGAGTATTGTACAATACAACTCCAGATCTTTTTTTATTGCTATGCATGGATGCTAAACGGGCTATAGTTATCATGTCCGAGGTACATGCACGAGTTTGTGGACTTCATATGAGTGGATATGTATTAGCAAAGAAGATTCTTCAAGCATGTTATTATTGGCTTACTATGGAACAAGATTGCATTAGTTTCGTGAGCAAGTGTCATCAATGTCAGGTACATGGAGATTTGATTCATTCTCCACCATTTGAATTGCATACTATGTCAACACCATAGCATTTGTTTCTTGAGCAATTGATGTAATTGGGCCAATTGAGCCATCAGCGTCAAATGAGCACATGTTTATTCTGGTGGCCATTGATTATTTCACTAAGTGGGTTGAGGCGAAGACTTTCAAATCAATGACCAAGAAGACAGTGGCCGATTTCGTGCATTCAAATATAATCTGTTGGTTCGAAATCCCGAAGGTAATCATCACAGACAATGGTTCTAATATCAACAGCCATCCGATGGCGAAGACATGTCAGTAGTTTAAGATCACTATAATTCCACCCCATATCATCCTAAGGCGAATGGAGCGATCGAAGTAGCTACCAAGAACATCAAGAAAATACTTCGAAAAATGGTGGAAGGGTCCAGGCAATGGCATGAAAAGTTATCTTTCGCACTGTTAGGCTACCGCACTACTGTCTGCACTTTAGTAGGGGCGACTCCTTATTCACTGGTGTATGGCACTAAGGCAGTAATACCCATAAAGGTTGAAATCCCATCCCTTCGGATTATCGCCAAGGCAAAAACTGATGATGTTGAAAGGATCAAAGCCCGCTTAGAATAATTGAGTTTGATTGCTGAAAATAGATTGGCCGCAGTATATCACGAAAATTTATACCAACAGAGAATGGCAAGAGCATATAACAAGAAGGTGCGTCCGCGGAAATTTGAAGTAGGGCAATTGGTGTTGAGACGCTTCTTACCTCATTGGGTTGAAGCCAAAGGAAAGTTCGCCCCAAACTGGCAGGGGCCATTTGTTGTAACCAGGGTGTTGTCTTATGGCATATTATATTTGACAGATGTGGAAAGAAAATGTGTAAAAATGGCGATCAACTCTGTGCAGTCAAGCGATACTATGTATGATTTCTTTGTTTAATTGTACATTATTGTATTTGGAATATTTTTGAGATTGAAGTGACGAAAGTATTTTGTTCTGCTATCCAAATATTGTATCATTTGTTACCCCTTTTGAGCCTCATTTATTTTCTTTCTTTCAGAATCAATAACAACTCGGGAGCACGAGTAGGGAAAATCAGTGGAGAAATAAGAAAAAACAGTCCAAAAGAAAATAAAAAAAGAAGAAGAAAAGAAAAGAGAAGAAAAGAGAAAAGAAAAGAAAGAAAAAAAAGAGAAAAGAAAAATAAAGAAAAAAAAGAAAGGAAAAGAAATGAAAGGAAAGAAAAGAAAAGTGGAAGAAAGGGGAGATCACAAAATGAAGTAACTTTATGGCCTGAACTAAGTTTGACTTGATCCCAAAATGGTACGTAGGCAGCCTCTATATGATGTTCAGTCACACCACAAAAATAAATCCAAAAGTCCCCAAGAAAGAAACTAGGGCAGAAGTTGTGGTTGTTGTGAGAAATCTGATTGCGAAAGTTGTAATTTTGAGCCCATGTTGAATTATTTCGAGCCTTTTATACCCTTCTTTCTAACCCCATCGAAAGCCTGCATTACGGTCCAAAGAAAGACCTTCTGATCCGTTTGAAAGAAATGCTAATACGAGCAAGTAAAAATGGTTCATGTCATGGGCAACACTCTCGTACAAGAAGAAAAAAAATGAAAGTGAGAGAGTCTTATTGGTAAAAACTCTCACGGGCACCGTACGGCAAATGAGTTGAGAGAAATAAAAAACGACAGAGTCTTACTGGTGAAAACCCTCATGGACACCATAAGGTAAAGGTGAGTTTCAGATGGGTAACCGAGACAAGTCTGTGGTTGAAAGATGATCAAGACATTGTAAGATGAGCAAGGTTTGGATATAATTGAAATTAAGGTTATGAAAGTCCGTAACAAAAAATGTGGCAATTGAAAGTTGATTGGTTGGACAGACTTGACCGGTTAGTCCAAAATGCGTGGCATGCTAAATGGTACCAGTTATTCCACTCAGATAAGACTTATTCTCTTCCTTCTTCATTACAAATCATCCATTCTCAAATTCTCTCTATCCCTAACCCTTGAGGTCCTTGCATTTCATTCTTTCGAGGTCTGTCTTTAAGATGTTTTAGTGTCAGTTTCGTTCAAAACTAAAGGGAGGGATTTCAAGGCTAACTACCAGTTTTCCAGTTACAAAGCATAGCAAGGACAGAATATACCAAAGATGCCAAAGGTAAGGTAAAACACAAAGAACCACCTGAAGTTTTATTAGTGGATTGATCAGATAGTTCTGGCGGGAAAGCAAGTTTCAGATAGAGGGGTCAGAGACACAAAAACAACAGTATGGGATAGAACACTTCGGTTATTAAAGTCATGGGGTTGAAGTCTGTCAGGAAGTCAAAGCGCGTCAAGGCAAGTCCAAGGAAACAAGGCAGGGTAGAGCCCAGCAGCAAGGATGTACCCAGCAAGAATGCCAGCAACTAACCACCATTTTATATTAACAAAATATTTCTTTGATTGAAAAAGGGGCAGAAAAGTTTTTCTTTGTTTTGTCTATTTTGTTGCAAGCAGGCGCCCACCTGGAGAACAATGGAATACATTCCATGCTGCAGCAATCAGGCGGCACTTGGAGAATAAGGGAAGTCCAATTCGATTTTTTTTTACTTTCACATTTTAAATAATATTTGGAAACATGAAGCGCCCAGCCACCAGCCTGGGGCAGCAATTTTTTCTTTATTTTTTCTATTTTGTTGCAATTAGACACCCACCAGAAGAATAAGGGAATACATTTCAAGCTCAGCAGTCAGGCGCCCACTTGGAGAACAAGAGAATATATTTCAAGCTCAGCAATTAGGCGCCCACCTGGAGAAAAAGGGAATCGTTTCAAGTTCATAAGTTAGATGCCCACTTGGAGAAGAAGGAAAGTACAATGCAAATTTTATCTTTCAAGTTTTTTAATATTTGGTAACATAACGCGCCTAGTCATTAAACCGGGGCAGAAAATTTTCTTTATTTGTGAGTTTTGTTGAAGTCAGGCGCCCACCTGAAGAACAAGGGAATACGTTTTGAGCTCAGTAGTCAGGCGCCCACCTGGAGAATAAGGGAATACATTTCAAGCTTCAGCAGTCAGGCGCCCACCTGTAGAACAAGGGAATACATTTCAAGTTTAAGCAATCAGGCACCTACTTGGAGAACAAGGGAAGTACAATTCAAATTAGCTTTCAAGTTTTTGATATTTGGTAACATGATGTGCCCAGCCACCAAACTGGGGTAAAAAATTTTCTTTGTTTGTCTATTTTGTTGAAATTAGGAGCGCACCTGGAGAACAAATTTTCAAGTTCAGCAATCAGGAGTCCACTTGGAGAATAAGGGAATACTTTACAAGTTCAGCAATCAAGAGACCACCTGGAGAATATATGCTCATATTTCATATTTTAGCAGTTAAGCATCGCTCGGAGGAATATATCTTCAATCACGATGCAAGGCAACAACGTAAGAATTCCATCAAAAGAATAGAAGTTCAAGGCAACACAAGAGCAAGATTGAAGACATAGATAGGACCTTTTGTAATTCATTGATCATAGCTTAGCCTAGAATTTTTTTATTTTGACACGGTATAATAAGGAGGTCAACAAGTGGTAGCAGTAGCAACAGTAGTGAAATCGCAGCTCCTGGTAGTCCCAACTACAAAATGTTCCCGAACTACATTGACCTGATTCCTTTTTAGCCAAGGATATGTAGGCAACCTTTGAAAGATGGTTCAGTTAGTCGGGTTTTAAAAATGCTTCACACGGAGTATTCGGACGGGCAAAAATCATGCGCGAGAACTCTGCGTGTCCCCGAGCATAGAGGGGCAGCTATGAGAACATGATTGTTGCCCTAAATAAATTACTCCCAAAAATTCAAAAAAATGATTTCTTTCATTATTCTGCAATTTTGTGAATTTTTTTTATTATCTGTTAATTGTTTGCATTTATTTTAAATTTTAATTCATATAAAAAATAAAAAAATACATTTGGCATGTGCATTTAGGATTTAATTTTATATTTTAGGATTAATTAGAAAATTAATTATTTAATAAAAGGAAAAATCAAAAGTATAGGGTAGTTTGTACTTTTATTTTTGATTTGTTGAGTAATTTTGTGTTATTTTGTTGAGCTATATGTCATTTTCAGGTTTAATTGGTTTCTCTTTAATTTTAAGAATTAATCTAGATTTTGCAAGTTCCAAATTAAATGAAAAATAATAAAAATAGGAAAAATGAAAAAAAGAGAGAAAAGATTTTGAAAATAGATCAGATTTTTTACACTTGGGCCAAGAGAAATAAAATAACCCCAGCCCATCCCACTTCTTCTCATTAAACCACCCAGTCCACAGCCCAATTCCCTCTACTTGGTCCGTCCCCAGTGTGACCAAAATAACGACGTTTGGCATCAAAATAATCCTCTCACCCTTCATCTTTAATCTAACGGTCCACAATTAATTTGGAATCTACATAAAATTGAGTAAAAATAGGAAACCCTAAAAACATTTTTTATCTTCCTCGTACACCCCTCTCTGTAACACCACCGCCTCCACCGTCCCTCCGCCCTGAGCCACTGGCCGTAAATCGCTCTCGAGAAGACAAGGCCAGCCTGCTAACCCAAATCATTTCTTTAAAAGTTACTAAACATAAGTGAATAGAATAATACAACTTAACGACAATAATAATCAGTATTTACAACCCCACATAAACCGACCGGGGTGTCAAAAGTCACAAGCATTTAAGAAACATGAACACAACTACTGGGCAAAATAGATACAAGAATGGATATTAGAATATTAAAGATAACATGCGGTGTGGCGAACGCTGGCGGTCACCTTGCTCAGCCACAATAATAATACCTTCAATCTGCTAATAACCTGCTACCGGAAGAGCAATACCTGCAACTACATGCGTGGTGCAAGGAGTAAAGGGATTACTTCAACTCATTGAGTAATAAGAGTAAATAATAACTCAGCAGCAAGAAATCATATAAAGCAACCAACATGCCATACAGAAACCGGGGTCAATTTCTGAGAAACATAGGGGAATCAATGAAATCTATAGAAATGTTTCGGCTCAGTTCAAATCTGTTTTGAAAATGGTCTTTTCAATAATTACGAAAATTGTTTCAACTAGTTAGTGCTGACTAGCACAAACAATTCGCCCCTCGGGCACAAATACCACGGTATAATAGGAAAAAGGGCAAGAAGTATGTAAAATAAGCACATAAAGCTTGCCCCTCGGGCAATATCTCAAACTGTACCAACCCTTCTGGCTCACTCTCATCAACACTCTCAGCCCCTCGTGCTCTCTTTCTCAGGTCACTGTCAGAAAATATTATCACACAATAATTGTTGCGACGTGCAGCCCGACCATCATATCGTTTGCAGCGTGCAACCCGATCCATAGGGTTACCCGTGCTCACTATACGTATGCAGACTCCGGAGGGGCTCCTACAGTCAATAAGGCCTGAAAGCCTAAACCATATATATAAATACTGTAACGTGCAATCCGATGCATATATATACTACTGCGGCGTGCCGTCTGATCCATATATATACTATTGTGGCGTGCAGTCCGATCCATATATATATTACTACAGTGTGCAATCCGATCCATATTTATTCCTCACATCCCTCAGTGTATCCTTACATTTGGACCTCTGCCACACTAAGCCAGAATATCATCACAAGCCAATCGGGCATTAGTAAAATGGTAGTCCTCAACCCGAATTATCATTTAAAAATATCACTTAAGACTCAATTTGAGTAAAAGCAGTTGAGTTGTAAAATAGTATAGAAACAATATGACTGAGTTCAAGTAATAAGTCAAAATAGTAAGGAACAGTGAAAATAATCCCAGAAGGGTCCCAATAGTTGGCACGAAGCCCAATTATGTCAATCAGCCCATACAACAGTGATAACAAATAATTTCCAGTCAAATATGCAGTAATTAATCAATCGGGACGAACCAAAGTCACAATCCCCTGCGGTGGTCTACCCTACGCCCACTAACCAGCGTGCAAGTCACCTCAATATAGCACTTTGGTGTGTAAATCCGGGGTTTCAAAGCCTCATGATATCATCAATAAGTATTACTCACCTCGAACCGGTAAAATCTCTAGCTCGCGATGTCGTTTACCCTCAAATCGTCCTTCACGCACGTTGAATCTAACCAAAATCAAAGCGAATATATCACACTATGCGAAGGGAACAATTCCTAATCGAATACAATCAAAATATAGCAAAAATTCCGAAACTAGCAAAACGTGAGCTCCGGGCCCGCTTCTCAAAAAATTACAAAACTGACATTACCGGATTATTCATCTCGCCACGAGTCCATACATACCACGAACTCCCAAAACCGAGCTCAGATGGCCTATCAAATTCCAAATTGAAATATCAAAACTCAAGCCCTAGTTCATCAATTTTAGGCTTAATTTCCATGAATTTCTAGAAAAATCAGAATATAATCGTGCTTTAATTTAAAAAATCGTACCTCCAATCGATTCCCCTTAAATCCCTCTTTAATCTCCACCAAGAAGCTCTCAAAATGGCCAATCATAGAGGAAAAATGACCCAAAATTGCGAAAATGAGCTTTTAAAATATTCTACCTAGGGCTAGAAAATAATTCCCGAAGGGTCCCAATAGTTGGCACGAAGCCCAATTATGTAAATCAGCCCATACAACAGTGATAACAAATAATTTGCAGTCAAATATGTAGTAATTAATCAATCGGGGCGAACCAAAGTCACAATCCCCTGTGGTGCTATACCCGACGCCCACTAACCAGCATGCAAGTCACCTTAATATAGCACTTTGGTGTGTAAATCCAGGGTTTCAAACCCTCATGATATCATCAATAAGTATTACTCACCTCGAACCGGTAAAATCTCTAGCTCGCGATGCCTTTGACCCTCTAATCGTCCTCCACGCACGTTGAATCTAACCAAAATCAAAGCGAATACATCACACTATGCGAAGGGAACAATTCCTAATCGAATACAATCAAAATATAGCAAAAATTCCGAAACTAGCAAAACCTAAGCTCCGGGCCCGCTTCTCAAAAAATTACAAAACTCACATTACCGGATTATTCATCTCGCCACGAGTCCATACATACCACGAACTCCCAAAATCGAGCTCAGATGACCTATCAAATTCCAAATTGAAATATCAAAACTCAAGCCCTAGTTCATCAATTTTAGGCTTAATTTCCATGAATTTCTAGACAAATTTCAGAATATAATCGTGCTTTAATTTAAAAAATCGCACCTCCAATCGATTCCCCTTGAATCCCTCTTTAATCTCCACCAAAAAGCTCTCAAAATGGCCAATCATAGAGGAAAAATGACCCAAAATTGCGAAAATGAGCTTTTAAAATATTCTACCTAGGTACTATAGCTAACACTATGCGACCGCATTAGAGATCCTGCGATCGCGTAGAACAAAATTCCCAGCACTGTAACTAACCCTATGCGATTGCATAGAACAAAATTCCAGCTCCAAATTTAACCCAATGCGATCGCATAAGCCTCATGCGATCGCATAGAACAAATTTCCAGGGTCTCAAATTACTCTAGGTGATCGCAATACTCCCTACATGATCGCATAGCATAATCAAACAGCCCATAATTTCTTCTATGCGGTCATATGAAACCCTCTGCAATCACATAGAACAAAAGTTCTTTGCAATTTTCTTGCTTCGTTGACACAACTCCAAACCTCCCGATAGCCATCCAAAATCACCCCGAGGCCCCCATGACCTCAACCAGAAGCACCTACACATCCCATAACATCATTAAAACTTGCTCCAATCATCAAAACACATAAAACTACACCAACTCCATTAAATTCTATTGGATTCAAGCCTAAGTTTCTTAAAACCTTCAGAAATACACTTTCGATAAAAACCCCGACCAAACCACGTCCGAATGACTTGATACTTTACACACACATCACAAATCACATATCAAAGCTAAATCAACTCTCAAAATTACATTTAGACCCTCGGCTCAAAATCTCACCTACCAACCGGAATTCGCCAAAATAGTAACTTCATCAATTCAAGCCTAATTCTACACCGAACCTCCAAAATCAATTCTGATCACACTCCTAAGTCATAAATCACCTCCCGAAGCTAACTGAATCACCGGAAATCATGTCCGAGCCCTATAACTTATAAGTCAACATCCAGTTGTCTTTTCCAACTTAAGCCTTCATTAAAGAGACTAAGTCTCTTATTTCTTATCAAAACCAATCCAAATCAACTCTCACACATCCACATATCGAGAATGAAACATGAAGAAGCAATAAAAGGAGAAAATGGAGCAATAACACATGAGATGATGGTTCGGATCGTCACAGTTTAATTTGTGCTTCTGTTGATAATTGAATCTTGTTTTAATTTCTGCGTGGTTTAAATTTTTAGTCTAGTTTAATCCTAATCTAAATGTAGTTCTACTTCTATTAGTTTAAATGTTTAGGCATGCTTTTGATTATCTGTTTCTTATGTGAATCAATTTTATAGATTTTTCGTAGGCATTAGTTCCTGACTTTGTTTGTTCTTGGTCATCTTAGTCTCCTTCTTTTTAAGATTGACTTAGGGTCGGTTTGGTTTGATCATTATTTGAGTCTGACATTGATTTTTCTTCTGATATAGACAGTGTTTTGTTTGATGTTTGACTCTTGTTAGCTAATAGCAGTTTGTAATTCAAATAGCTAAGTTAAGTGCTAGGATTTGTTATAGACTTTGTTTGGCTGATTAATTTTCTTAGAATAGATAGTT
Source organism: Nicotiana noctiflora (assembly GCA_032618575.1). Taxonomy (NCBI): domain Eukaryota; kingdom Viridiplantae; phylum Streptophyta; class Magnoliopsida; order Solanales; family Solanaceae; genus Nicotiana; species Nicotiana noctiflora. The sequence continues at coordinate 36,707 of JASVEL010001580.1, read as the reverse complement.
TAACTATAGTTAGTTAGACAGGTTGTTTCGCTAGTTAACATAGATGAGGGGTAGTTCACGGGCATTGAATTTTTCAAATAACTGACTTGGAAGCTCTAGAACATTCTAGATGAGTTTCAAATCAAATTTTTTATAACTTGGGGGTGTAACTTGGGTAGCAAGTCAGGAAGTGAGGGATTAATGACCAATTTCTGAAATAAAAAGGGGGGGAGGGGGGGAATGAGGAATGTGTTCCAGAACTTTCTGCCCCTATTCTTGCCTATATAAGGCATCATATAGTTCCAAGTGACAAGTTTGGAATCTCTAAAATTTCCCCCACTTTCCATAAGTTTCTAATCAGCTGAAATTTAAATTTCAAATTCAAAAACTTCTCCTAGATATGAATTCCCGCCCAAAAAATCCAAAAACTATAGAAAACTCTCAAAAAATACCAAAAAATTGTTACATTGATCTTACTGTAGCTTCCTAGTTAAATTTGGAGCAGACTTGAGGTCAAACGAGTTTGTTTTTATCAATTTGTTGTTGTTGAATTTCTGAGTTCATTACTGGGCTTTTGTGAAGTTGTTTGGTTCAAAATTACTTCTATTGTTGCTGGTTGTGACTGTTGTTTGTCGAACTACTTGCTGACTCTTCCTTTTTCATTTCATTTGGTGTAATTCCAGGTACACTTCTCGACCTAGATGATGTGGAAGTTTGAATCAATCTGTATGAATTACCTTGGAACTAAATGATGAAGAAATGTGTGTTTTTCACATTTATTCTACTATAGTCATTACTAGTTTCAGTACTTAGCTGAAATGTTCCTTCGCACAAGTACTTATCTATTAGGACTATTTGTACTAGGTAGAACTATATGGACTATTTGAATTGTAATTACATTGGACTGTTGAACTGTTATTTCTTAGGTTTGTTCGAGCTTTTGAGTTAAAGAGCAATTTCATGTTAGGTAAATAGAATAGCTCATGTTTGTTTAGTTAATTTCTGTTAATGGTTCCATATATCTGTTAGTTATCTGCAATATTACTGTTAGGAGCCATGTAGGACTGTATTAAAGTTCAATAACATGAAACACCATGCTCAATGATAGTAGATTGTAGTTTTGTACATTTTCCTTTTTAATTTATTGCCTGTAGGTAATGTGGAATGAGTGCTGCCTTTGAAATCGTAATCTTCAACTAGTAATTCAAACTTATGTGAGTAGACGGCATAAAATTGGCTAGTGTTGGTATTGTGAGTAGACGACAGAAATATGCTCACTAATGGTAGATTGTAAATGGATTACATGCGTTCACCAATCTAAGACCAGGCGTTCACATGTTCATTCTCTCATTATTAGCCCAATTTAATTGAGAATTAAAGTTTCACAATTAGAATTTCTAAAATCCTACTGCTTGATGCCTATGTTCCTGACACTTGGGATATGAAATTAAGCCCATTGCTTGCTTAAGGGCCCAAATAGCCAATCTGCCTTTTGGGCTATGAAAAGTCCAGAATTGGACAATGCAGAAGTCCAACTACTGGACAACTTCACATATCAGACCCGGGCCAAACCCTTAAGGCCCAATAAATGCTGGAAATTGCAAACTACAAAGCTCGAAATTGCTAAAAGTCAAAAATCCTTAAGAAATTATGCTAGGAGTTCGGGGATTAATTTGCGAATGTAAATTTTGGCTTTCGAGTTAGGTGGCGGTTTCAAACTAAGAGGGTCTTCCCTTTTGTTTGAATTCAGACTCGAATTCGAGGCCCGAATTTATAAATGTAAATTAATTAGACCCTTTTAAGAGATAAATAATAAATAGAAAAATCGTAGTTGACTAAAAGCGGTAAATAATTCTAAAATTGCACTATAGGTTTAACATGTATTAAAATTAGATTTTAGCCAAATATAGCAGTTGAGCAACCGTGCTAAAACCACGAAACTCTAGAGTGTCTAACCCCTTATCCCAAGTTAATAGAATTCCTCGCCCGAATTTCTGGTTCGCGACTGTAATACATAATCAAACCCTTTCCTCCATTCGGGATTCAAACGGTGACTTAGGACACTATAAATCTCCCAAGTGGCGACTCTGGATCTCTTAATAAATGAATCCCATTTTTTATTGTCCTTTAATTGGAAAAACTCCTTTTATTATACCCTTCACGGGGTGTAGTAGCGAAAAAAGGAGGTGTGATAGCTCTGGCGACTCTGCTGGGGACTAGAACCCAGAATTTCTGTTCGGGGTTCAAGAATTCGAGCTCAGTTAAATTGTTATATTTGGCTTTATTTTATTTTTCTACATGATCTATCCTATATGTGCTAAATATTTTACCACTTCGATATTTGTTGATGTATATAAACGGTCGTGAACCCCTCCTTTTTTGTGGGTCTTCTACATCATGGAGAAGGGCGCACTTCGTGTAGTTTCTCTTCTGTCTAGAGTCTTTCCCTATTTATAACGAGGTTTGGATATGTTGCTAAGCCGGCAGAGCTTCTGCATCCCCGGTATGTAGGACTGTATTAAAGTTCAATAACAGGAAACGCCATGCTCAATGATAGTAGATTGTAGTTTTGTACATTTTCCTTTTTAATTTATTGCCTGTAGGTAATGTGGAATGAGTGCTGCCTTTGAAATCATAATCTTCAACTAGTAATTCAAACTTATGTGACTAGACGGCATAAAATTGGCTAGTGTTGGTATTGTGAGTAGACCACAGAAATATGCTCACTAATGGTAGATTGTAAATGGATTACATGCTTTCACCAATCTAAGACCAGGCGTTCATATATTCATGCTCTTATTATTAACCCAAATTGTTTGAGAATTAAAGATTCAAAATTAGAATTTTTAAAATCATACTACTTAATACCTATGTTCCTGACTAGGGCTATGAAATTAAGCCCATTACCTACTTAAGGGCCCAAACAGCAAATCTGCCTTCTAGGCTATGAAAAGTCCAGAATCGGACATTACAAAAGTCCAACTACTGGACAGCTTCACATATCAGACCTGGGACAAACCCTTAAGGCCCAATAAATACTAGAAATTGCAAACTACAAAGCCCAAAATTCCTAAAAGTCAAAATCCCTTTAAAGATTGTGCTAGGGGTGCGGGGATTAATTTGAAAATATAAATTTGGGCTTTCGAGTTAGGTGACAGGTTCAAACTAACAGGGTCCTCCCTTTTGTTTGAATTCGAACTTGAATTCGAGCCGAATTTATAAATGTAAGTTAATTAGACCCTTTTAAGAGATAAATAATAAATAGAAAAATCGTAGTGGCTTTAAGTTGGCCTTTAAATAAAAATAAGATGAGCCTCACCAATCAAAACCATAAATTGCGGGGCCTTCATTAAATATCATATAAAAAATACTTAGAATTTGAGGGCATGCCGTTTAGCGAATGTCACGGCCCTCCACAAAGTTAATAATACGTTAGTCGCTCTAGGCGTGCTTTTAATAAATTTTCCTCATCAAATACGGGTGTGCATTTCACGCAACCCGAATCCAAATCCAAATCCAAAAACGTTGAATGAGAATGTGTCGAGGATCCAGGTGCATTTCATGTGACGTGATCCGAAAACACGTTCTTAAACAATGTTCACTTTCTTCATAATGACTAAAAGTGGTAAATAATTTTAAAATTGCACTATAGGTTTAACATGTATTAAAATCAGATTTTAGCCAAATATAGCAGTTGAGAGACTGTGGGAGTGCCTAACCCCTTTTCCCGGGTTAACCGAACTCTTTACCTGAATTTCTGGTTCGCGACTGTAATACAGAGTCAAACCCTTTCCTCGATTCGAAATTCAAAGCGGTGACTTGGAACACCATAAATCTCCCAAGTGGCGACTCTGAATCTCTTAATAAACGAATCCTATTTCGATTGTCCTTTAATTGAAAAAACTCCTTTTATTATACCCTTCACGGGATATAGTAGCGAAAAAGAAGGTGTGATACATATCACAATGCTAAATTATACATTTCATATTTCAAAACCCTATATATTAGGGCATTTATCATGAAAAAGTATTATGGTTATGTTATTGTTCAGTTAAGGAGATGATTTATACAAGGTAAAGTTATAGTAAAAATTAAAGTCCTAAATATTACAAATTCTTATATAGTTTAAACAAGAAAAGTTTAATAATAAAATATTTTAATTAATTTTGAAGTATCACTATAAAAATATTGACATTTAGCGACCAAATTCCAACGACGGGATTTGAATCCGGTCGTTATAAGTATATTTATGACGACCAATTTTTTTTCCGGTCGCCAAAATCAATTTTTAGTATAATATTAACGAAAGGATAATTTTTGGTCTTTAAAAGTGATGAAATCCAGACGTTAAATATAAAAATTGGGCGCTAAATGTTTTCCCTTTTTTTTTTTCCCACGCACCCCTAAACTCTCTTCCCTCCCCCTCCCACCCCCAAAAAACAAAAGAAAAACAAACGAGTATATATCTATATTTTAGATCTGGAAAACTTACAATTAGGTCAAGCCGCTAGTATCTCAGAAATTGAACACTTCAAAGAATTACAATTTGGGTTCTTTTCTACAACTTAGGGTTTCAAACTCCTTCTCGTCAAGGTAAGCTCTAAACTTGCAATCAATTATTTTGTCCAAATATGTGTATAAGTTGTGGAAGGAATGACTTATTTTGTCTAAATTTGGATTGAGTTGTTGAAAGATCAATCCCTTAAAATTATGTTGGTTTTTATACCAAGTATAGTGTGCTGCCAAATTTATATATTTATTGTTGAAGGAACGTGTAAATCACCCTGTGAGAGCGTTATTCATTATGGGATTTACTGAATATCACTGGAAATTTCTTTAATCCTTGTTGCATAGATTCATTAGAGTTGGTTCTTAAACATCTATATAGAGTTATTGAAGGGTGCTTTGTAAGGATTAATTATTTTTATGGTTTGAAATTGGACATTTTTTTATATTATTAGTTCTCTCTCTGTTTTTCAAATATTGGGTTGCATACTATAATTACATATACTCCAAACTTATAATTATATGTAGATTTTATGACATTACTGATGAATTCGCAAAAGTTGGTTCTTTATTTTCATTGAATATTGCTCATTATAGGTCAATTATGTGTATTTGTCTTATTGAGCAGATTATGTTTTGGAATTGGGTTTGATTGTATATTATTATTGGAATAAAAGGTTTATCAAAATCTGGGCATGATTGTATTGTAAAATTTTATTGTGAAATAAGAATTCTCTAACTTTCTCCTTAACTATATTATCTGGAGACATAGAAAAACTAATTTTTTGGGTTCGGCATGGTTAGTATTTTCCTTTCTATGTGACCAAAAGGACAATGATGGTTTTGTTAGGATACGTGTAAGATTTAAAAGTTTACACCTGCAGTATGATCATTTATATTATCTCCACCTTACGAAAGCAATCAAATCATAGTCAAATCCCTTGTTTCCTAATCTCTTGATGGACTTACTTCATCTGACATTCACACATGGTATGAATTAATTGGAGTAGTTCGTTTTTTGGATTTTCTTGTGTTTTAGAGATCTTCTTTTTTAACTTTATAGTTCTTCTCTTTATTATATTGTAAAAGAATCAGACAACTATGTAGAGCTCATCATGATCACGTTTGTTTCCTGTACTATAAAGCAAATGGTGCTAATTTTTATAAGAGTAGAATTGTATGTGTTTAGATTAATGCTCTTGTCAAATTAATTCCCGAAGTGGGATCCCTTCTGCCTCCACATAAAAACAATACACCCTCATTCAAACATAATTTTTATCATTACAAGCTTTAGTTGCTGCATTTAAGTATTTCAACTAAAAATATAGTTTTGTCCATGAAATTTAGCCAAAGACTTTAGTTGCCTTTCTATTTTAAATTAGATTATATAGTAGAAGTCTGCATTATGGTGTGCAAAAGAAATACAGTTCCATTAGAACCACATAAGTATATGGGTCATCATTATCGTCACATCGACAAAGCTAAGGCACTAGTAATTGTTCTTTTTTTTCATCTTCACACTACTAGAAATTGGAGCTATGGCAACGGTTTTTATTGCTACGGATCCATAACCGTTGCGATAGGTACTCTATTGTTACGGTTATAACCGTTACAAACAATTACTGTAACTACCAGGACACTTAGGAAATGAACCGTAGCGATAGTCTCAATAACCGTTCCTATTTATATGTATATGGCTACGGTTTGTATAACCGTAGCAATAGATATATCTATTGGAACGGTTGGATGTATTGTTACGGTCATTTTGGTTCCCTCCTTATTTTTCCCCCAAAATTTTAATACCCGCTAAAATAAGATGGGGCCCACAATTATATTATTATTCTTTTTATTTTATATCTTGTTTTCATCGAAAGTATACCTAAACCCTAAAATGAAACATGCTCTGAAATTGCCAGCTCCATCCGAATTCCCCTAATTCTTTTGGGCGAGAGAAAGCTGCTTACTCGAACTTTTTCTTTGGAAATCCCCTAATTACCATCACCATAACGTATAGTTCTTTACTAAGCTCAAAATCCTCCCGTAATTGAATTGACCATTATAGAATTTCTTATAAGGCCGTGTTTGGTTGTATGGAGTCACCTTTCTGATAAGCCCGTGCTTGGGAAATTCGGTTAGGGTTTTGATGGCTCAATCGATGAGCAGAGGAGGGGGAGGAGTGTGGTAAGGAACTATATAGTAGGGAAACAAATTGGCACCTGCTCTTTCTCGACGGTGTGGCATGCTCGGCACCGAGCTCATTGAACCGAGTGACTATTAAAGAGCTCGGCTTAAGTCCGAAATTGTAATTTTACAGAAGATCAATCATCCTAATTTCATTCGCCTCCACGACATTATCCAGGTTTTATATTATCAAATTCAGTTTCTGTATATATATATATATATATATATATTTGTGTTAATTAAAGAATAGCTTTGTTTTGGCCGGTGCTTATCCGAAGCGTAGTTTAGATTGTTTAGATTAACGAAGCTATTCTCCTAATGTTGTTGATCTCAAATTTCATCATATCAGAGGTCACAATCTTAGGAGAGTTGATATGCTTGGACTAAGAACTGAGACTGTTGGTACGCTCAGTTCATCTGGTTGTCTCTTCTTTTGTTTTCCAATACAATTAGGTGTATGATCATCTAGTTGGTTTCAGTTTCTGCTTGTATTATTGACTCCCTGCTCGATCACCCAAGATTATCAATTGAAACAAGAAGGGACAAGCATGTAAGCATGGGGAACCATTTAACTTGAGTCAAGAAGACATTAATGAGTGGGGAATTAGAGGGGATGGGTAGAATGAGGTTTGGGGAGTTCGAGGCAGACTTAGAGACCTGTTTTTTGGTTATAAATAGGCTCAATTAGAATAGGAAAGGGGATGGCTTTTGAATGTTGAAGAGGTTAGTTTAGTTTGAGAGTAAAAAAGGTGGCTGTTCTTTGAAATCCTGAAAACCAGTTTAGAGAGTGTATAAGGAGATCATTTCAGAAATTAAGAAAGCGAGCATTTTGAGAGAGTTTAAGCGGTCGGTTAGTTCAACTAATATTGTTGGTGTTACAACTAGTTCTGGTTTGTAGTCAAGTGTTTTGTAGTTGAGCTGTTGGTCTTCTACTGGTTTTGTGTTATTCCGGGGTCTGGTCTGTTGCACTTGTTGTTGTATTACTGCTGTCATATTGCTGGTGTTGACTATTCCTTCTCCTTTTTCCTTGATTTCCAATACTAGGTACACAGTTTAACTTTATATTGATACAGCTTTTGAAGTTGAAATGCAGCAATGAAATATGTCCTCAAAGGGCCTTCTTGAATTTATGCACTCTTACTGGTTCAGTAGAAGAAGATAGTATAGATATTAATTAGCTTGTTTTCCCCCATTATGGTTGTTGTTACATGTATAATGGGACTGAAAAGAAGGAGTTGTATAAATGGCTATGTGTTAAAGCCAATGAACTTTTTTGTAGTTTCCTGTAGATTAATGTAGTAGGTTATGTTAGTAGTAGTTTTGTTCCTGTTAGCTTTTGTGTATATAAAAAAAATGTTTAAAAGGCAATTTAAACTGAGATGGTTGTTTGAACAATGTTAGCCTAATGTCAGTTTCTCAAATACAGATGTATTTTTATAGTTGTAAAAAGTTCAAAAAAGGGGGTCTATATTACATAGGGTTATTTCTAATAGCCTGTTCATCTAAAAGAGGTCATATGAGTCAGGAGCAATGAAATAATTTAAGGTCAGAATTAAAAAGATCACTACATCTTTCTGTCAAAGGCAGAACCGAGATTTTATTTCGGTTAGTATTATTTCACAACTAAATCAATCAACCATACCTCAATTTCAAGTCAGTTGGGGTGCAAACTTAGCATAAATGATGTACATATTAAAAAAAATCCAACCACATACAGTTTGACTCAAAAGCAGTAATGTGCATTGAAAAAGTTGGAGACTTACTTTGTCATGCTCAGTGAAGTAATTGTTCGATATAGTTACTGCAGTTGAAGCATGAACAACATATTAATCTTTTCTTTGTTCGATACTCTGAATCCCATTCAAATGGGCTTTATGACTGTCGAATTGTCCCAATGCGGACCTTATTCTGTACAAAGGAAGTAGTATTATTTTTAGCTGGACAAAGGATGTGTTTATTAACGGTCATTCTGTAAAAGTCAAGTTTTGTGACACATGTTTGCTATATCGTCCACCACGTGCTTCTCATTGTTCAATTTGCAACAACTGCATTCAGAGATTTGATCATCACTGTCCCTGGGTTGGCCAGTGTATTGGAGTTGTGAGTCTATCTTTTCATGTTCACAAGATGTTCACAAGAACAATCTTTTAAAAGCTCCCCTCTTTCACTTAAACCTTTTCCTTTTGTTGCTTTGGTTGCAGCACAACTATCGGTGCTTTATACTATTCATATCATTGAAGCTGTTAACCAACTTTTATGTACAGAATAACCTTTGAAGCTTTTTCATCACCAACTCTATTAACAATTGACTCTGTGATTACTGATAGTTTTCTGTTTGCAGTGAACAACTTGGTCTTTTGTTATATCTGGAGAACCACTTGGTCAAATAGGTGTTGAATCATAAGGAGGTTGAATAGAAAGGTAGTAGGTTTTGCCTCTCTACCTTTTCTTTTCATACTTCACCTTTTTTCAGTAATGTGTACTCATCTTATAGTACTTCGCGTCTACTTTTTTGAATCTGGCAGAGATTTTAATAGTCATGAATCAAGGAGGGTGTGCAAGTAAAAACAAAAAAGTATCCAACCGCATTCCAGCTGGATCACTTGCATCTTTGCGAAACCAAAAGCTTTCGTCGTTGACAACAAAGAGAACCTCTCAAGCTATCAGGTCTAATGAAAATGAAGAAAGACAATCAGAATCTCGATCACTTGCATTTTTGCGAAATCAATCGTTGACAACAAAAAGAACCTTTCATGAAAATGAAGAAAGACAATCAGAAGCTGAGAAGGTTCCACAAAGATATCAACTGCAAGAAAAAGTGTGGCAAGTGCCATTGATTTCTACCTCTTCTACAGCACAAGGAGTACAAGAACAAGTGCGGCAAGTACCAATGGATTCCATCACTCCTACAACACAAGCTGTGCATGAACCATCTGAGGATTGTACCGATCATGAAGCAATTGAACAATCTGAGGAACCAGGCAAGTATATATAAATTTAATCATAAATTAACTAATAGTGGTGATTGGTGATTATACTTGTTTTGTATTAGTGCAGGGCCCTTCTGTGCCAAAAAGAAAAAGAGGCCCTACTCAAATGCAAAGTGTGCACGGTGGGAAGGACCGTAAAATAATCGTGCTAAATGAGTTCAATCAACCTATTGGTCCGACTAAGGAAGTTGTGAAAGAGTTGGGTAGCTTCCTCGGCACATTGGGAAGGAATGAGGCCTTTTGTCCTCTTAATGTATTTGATTGGAGGAAAGTAGACAAAAAAGATGATATTTGGAAATATGTCAAGGTATGAAGTTCCTAATGTTCAATAAGCGTCGATATTTCACATTTCTTATATTAACCCAATTGCACTAAATTTGTAGGAAAAATATGACATTCCTGAAGAGGCGAAGAATTGGGTTTTTGATTCAGTTTGTACTGCTTGGAGAAAGTATAAAAGTCAGTTGAAGAAAAAACACTTTGATACATATGAGAATGACGAGCTTCGAATGCAGAATAGGCCACAAAATGTTCCTGCATCGCACTTTAAAGATCTTCTTGACTATTGGAACTCCGATGCTGCCAAGGTAATTACATCAATCTTTTGCCAACTATGTTTGCTAGTTTACTGTGGGTACAACACAATACTAATAAATAAAGTCTGGTTACTGCTAGCGAACGAAAATAATGCAAGTAAAGTCGGGTTAAAGTTGTATGACAATGTAGGAATTGAGAACCAAATAAATAAAGATACTACAACCAAGGTCCTTTCCATAGGATGTTGCAGTTCTTCTTCTTCTTCTTCTGTTATTCTTCTGTTGCTCATATCTTCTTCTTCTTCTGTTCTTCTTCTTCTTCTGTTATTCTGTTCTTCTCCTTGTTGAAGAATAGGATGTTGCTTAACAAATTGTGTGCATTAAGTATGAATAATGTTTGCTTTTTTATTTGCAGAAAATGTCTGAAACCAATATCGAAAATCGAAAAAAGTTGAAGCATCCACACACTGCTGGAAAAACAAGTTTTGCTCAAATCATCGAGGTTTGATTTTTTCTTTTATTTTTCTTTAAGTATGAACTTGCTAACTTTGAATGGAAACATTATTATACAAGTTTTCTTTTTTACTAGGAAAAAAAGAAGGAAATGGCCGATACTTCGGATAGTCTATCAAGTAAAGATATATTTGTGGCCACAAGAAAAAGAAAACCCGATCGAGTATACAAAAGCTCTTATGAGAGTACAATGAGTAAAATTGTAAGAAATTTCTAGTTTAAAGATTATCGTGATTATTTATTTGTTCTTAATTATCGACCTAGTTTTATTTTACTTATACTTTATTCTCTTGCATTTGGTTTGTAGGCTGAAATGGAGAGAATACAATCCACTCAAGAAAGTGGAGATGGTATTGATTCAGTTGACGCTTTTGCATCAGTGATGGGACCTGAGCACCAAGGTCGGGCAAGATTGTATGGACGAGGAGTCAACAAAACTGTCTTAAAAAAGAAAAAAGAAGATTTTGGATCCTCTATAAATGCTACTGATGAGAGAATGGAACAAAAAATGGAGGAAATGGAAGAGAGGATGCAACAAAAATTATTGGAAAAGCTCAATGCACAAAAGGAAAAAATGCTGGAAGAGCTCAATGCACAAAAGGATGCTATGGAACAAGATGTTACGATGAACGTCGTTACACGACTTCAACGTCTCAACCCCGATTTAAGACTTGATCCTGACATGCTAATATTCAGTGCTCGTGCACCTAGAGAAGCTGCTTCTGCACAACAAGGTGCTATTCAACCAATCAATCGTCCATCCGCGGGCAGTAACAACCAAGGTACACGTCTTAATTTAGACTTAATAGTAACATTCCTTTTTTGTTAGTCTGCTTCATAACTGGAGTATATACTTTCTTCAATATGATGATCGGCCACTTGACTTTTTCAACTGAAAGTTTACTGCTCTTTACGCTAATACTAAAGACTGAAACAATTACAGTACAATTCTTTGTTTTCTATATATGAATGATCAAATTATTTCCTTATTGTTTCAACGTTACAAGTGAGCCCATGTATTCTTTGTTAAGTGTTTCATCTATATCCATGGCCTTTTGATTTGCATATTTTGCTGTTTGGATGATTCTTGCCCGCTGATCCATTCTTTAACGTAATAGTGGTGTTGCAGCTATGATTTCTAATGTTGCAGGCACCTCATTTTGATTATGGAACATCTGTTCATGATTTACTAATTAATGACTTCAGTTTGTGCCAAATGTTTACTGCCTATTTTGTTAAATTAAGTTGCTTCATGTTCAGCCATATATGTGGATGTGGCTTTCCTTAACTATAGATGTTACTGTTGGTGTCTATCTTTCCCTGAGTGATCTAGGACTCTTGTTATTTCTGTTAGTTAGGCTCTTTCTATGAGTTAAAATTGATACTGCAATTTAAGTTACTGCAGTGGTTGTGGGATTGTTATAAAGGCTGAATTTTAAGTACACTTTTGTGCATGTTCACTCTCACTGTTATATAGCACATGACTGTGGGCCTGACAAAGTGAAAATATGGCAAAAAGTTAAGTACTGGAAACTATGTATAGTTTTATTGGGAGATGTTGTCATGAGAATTGGAAACAACCTTAGGTGAAAATTCAGTAACACCGCATGCCAATCAAAAGGGATTGAATTCAAGACTTTGTTTTGATGGCAATTGGTAAGGCAAAAATGTTTTGCCCTGTACTTTCTTGATTCCTCTATACAATAATTGACTATCAATAACCATAGCCTATCCATATCCTTTCTTTATGAAAAAAAGCAAATGTTTTATCTTTAATCCATTTTGCAAATCTCACTTTATACTACTCTTTTGTAGGTGGAGTAGATGAAGAGATGGAAGACGGAGGGAGTGATGAAGATCTAGACCTTACTTGAATTTTGAATTGTTGATTGTTGTAGATGCATGTGGCAGTTTCTAGGAATGTTTGTTATCAAAACATTTTAAAACTTTTGATATTGAAATATCATATTGTTATTGGTTTCATAACTATTTATGGATTTATAACTTTAGTGTTTTATAGTTTATTGTATATTTACGTAAAATCTTTATTTACAACAGGGGGCACTTTTTTTAATTCAATTAAATTGTACGGTAACAAAACCGTTGCCACAGGGTCTGAAAACCGTTGCTATAGGACCTGTAACCGTTCCAAAATCATATAAAAGCTGTTGCAATAGGTAGATCACCGTTTCCATAGGACCTGCAAAAACCGTTCCAAAATAATATAACAACCGTAGCAATATGTTAGCGAACCGTTGCCATAGTATCTACAAACCGTTCCAAAACAATCTCTAAACCGTTGTAATAGGTAGTTTAACCGTTGCAATATCTTAATGAAATCGTTGCCATTTCTATTATTCATGTAACGGATTTGATAGATATAGTAACGGTTTAAGACCGTTGCATTTAACTTTACGGTAACGGTTCTTAACCGTTGCAATTGATAGGAATAATCGTTCCAACAGGAGGAGGGAAAACCGTAACAATAGACTATGCTATAGCAACGGAAATTGGAACCGTTCCAAAAACCGTTCCATAAACTCTATAGCCACGGCAGCTCGTGGAACGGACACCGAACCGTAGCAGTACATCTATGGCAACGGTTTTCTTTCCTATTGTAACGGTTTTCCCTGCGTTGCCATAGGTCAATTTTCCAGTAGTGTCAAGTGCCTGCTAATGTGGTAATTGTATCGTAGAACAATTGTTTGGTGATTTCTCTTTGCTGCCTTTAGTTTTGGCTGTGAGGAACTATTTCCCGCTATTTTCCTTTCTTATTATCTAGTTATTTATGATTGATCAATTTGAAAGCTGAAAAATATATAATTTTGTGTTTGCTGTAAAAAACATTCCTTTTGTTTTATTTAATATAATGGTTTGGGTTGTGCTAGAGTAGTTGGATATTTGAGACACCATTGTGGTGCTTTTAAAAAAGATTGGTTTGTATTGTTTGCTATTTCTGCATTTATTGGCAATACCTAAAAGTTTTTGAATTAAAAGAAATAAGGAATAACACACAGCGTAGCCTATAGCTGTAATTTTATTGACTAGCTTCCTAAATAACCCAAATAAACAAGCAGAACATTAAAAAATAATGAAGCTTTACGGAAGTCAAGTATGTCTTTATCAGGTTACTACTCAATATACAATAAAGATCTTTATTACATACAATAGGCATCAAATCTCATTAAGGGAGCTCTCTGTTTCTCTCAAAAGTGAGGCTTCATATCTTGCAAAACTATTTAAAAAGTTAAGAATTAGTAGCTGGCAAATGAAATTTCATCTTTATTTTGAAAATTAAACTTGTGAAAATATTGGTAGTTTTAAGCAATTAATGACAAAGAACAAGACTATCTAACTAGGAAAAAAGAAAAAGTTAACTTTGTTACAAGTGTATCTAACCATGGCAAGAATATTATTAGTTATGCTAGAATTGGTGCAAGAAAAAAAAAACGAAAAACCAAGCAAATATTTGCATAAACTCCAAAGAGTGCAAGTCATGTTACATTGCACATAAGCTAATTGACAGTTTGATGTATTTTTATATTCTTAACTGATCTATTAAATTAATAAAAATATATGAATATTCATAAATTTTTAATTAATCTTCTAAATAATTAACAATGTCATTCCATTTACTTTTTGCTCCTTTTGTATTATTTTCTTAATATATTTTTGTTGTATATATATTATGCATGTACTAGATTATGGCACCTGACAAACAATGGATGCAACTTGTTCATGATCGACTTGACGATGCTTACAAACTCGGGGTGGAGAAGTTCTTGGATTATGCTTTTACAAGAATAGGAGAAACACATAAAATACGGTGTCCATGCGTCAAATGTGGTAATGCATATTTAGGAACACATGAGCTGGTTAAGTCACATTTAATAGTATATGGAATAATCCAAAATTATACTTTATGGTATCACCATGGGGAGAGGTTAGGTGAGCCGCAGTCTGATTCTGAACTTGTAGATGATGTTAACATTGAAGATAGTGACGGTGAAGATGAAATCCACGGGATTTTAAGAGATTTATACCCCAATTTCGATAGAGACAATATGGAAACTAGTGGTTATGATTTTGTTGAGGAGGAACCAAATCCTAAAGCAAAAAAAATTCTATAGGCTCTTAAAGGATTTTGATCAACCACTGTACCAAGGTTCAAAAACTTCTAAACTTTCTATTGTGATTAAATTGCTTCACATTAAAAGTATTGGCCGTTGGAGTAATGAGTCATTTACAATGTTGTTGAAGATGTTGAAGGAAGATTTATTGCCTCATGAATCAAACTTGCCAGCTTCATATTATGAAGCAAAGAAGATTATTCGGGACCTTGGGCTTTCTTACAAGAAGATTGATGCATGTAAGAATGATTGCATGTTATATCGGAAGGATGATGAGCTTTTTGAATTTTGCAAAGTTTGTGGTGCATCTAGGTGGAAAAAGGATAAACGTAGTGGGGAAATAAAATTTAAAAGTGGAAAAAAGATGCCATATAAAATTTTACGTTATTTTCCTCTAAAGCCAAGACTTCAAAGATTATTTATGTCCTCCAAGACATCTTCTTTAATGACATGGCATCATGACAAAAAAGTTGATGATGGTATAATGAGACACCCAGCAGATTCAGTAGCATGGAAAACATTTGATGAAATGCACCAATCTTTTGCTGCTGAGCCTCGTAATGTTCGACTTGGACTTGCTACTGATGGTTTTCAACCATTTGGAAATTCCAAAACTCCGTATAGCATTTGGCATGTGGTACTTATTCCTTATAATTTACCACCTTGGTTATGCATGAAGAAAGAGAATTTTATCTTATCGATGCTTATCCCTGGTCCGGAGAGTCCTGGAGATGCAATTGATGTTTATCTCCAACCTTTGATTGAAGAATTAAAGGAATTATGGGAAATTGGAGTGGAGTCCTTTGATGCGTCAGCTAGAAAGAACTTTATGTTACATGCAACTTTGCTATGGACTATTAACGACTTTCCTGCATATGCAAATTTGTCTGGATGGAGTACAAAAGGAAAATTGGCTTGCCGTTGTTGCAATAAAGAGACTTTCTCAATTAGGTTAGAAAATGGTAAGAAGCAGTGCTATATGGGCCATAGACGTTTTCTTCCTCTTGATCATAAATGGAGGAATGATAAAGAGTCATTTGATGGCACTAAGGAGCGGCGATTACCACCAAAAATATTGTCCGGTGATGATATACTTGGTCAAGTGGCTGATTTGGATGGGTTACTACTAACAAAGGATCCAAAGAAAAAGATTAAAATATCACATGAGAGCAGAGGTGATAATTGGAATAAGAAGAGTATTTTCTTTGATCTTTCATATTGAAAAACTTTATTATTGCGTCATAATTTAGATGTGATGCACATTGAGAAGAACATATGTGATAATATTTTGGGGACACTCTTGAATATCAAAGGAAAAACCAAAGATACCATAAAAACTCGGTTGGATTTGCAAGCGATGAATATAAGGAAAGAATTGCATCCAACGAAAAATGGGGATAAATATGACTTACCAACAGCATGTTACACATTATCTCCCGAAGAGAAACAGAAGTTTTGCGATTTCTTAAAAAATTTAAAGGTTCCAGATGGATTTTCTTCAAACATTTCTCAGTGTGTCAACCTTAAAGATCGTAAGATTTAAGGCTTAAAAAGTCATGATTGCCATATTATTCTACAACATTTACTCCCACTTGCGATACGTGGAATGCTCTGCAAATCTGTGAGTGAACCACTTATTGAGTTGTCTTTATTTTTCAATATTCTTGGAGCGAAACGTTTAAGAATGGAAGAATTAGAACAGATAGACGGCCTAATTCCTACAACTGAGTGCAAGTTAGAAAAAGTCTTCCCTCCTGCTTTTTTTGATGTCATGGAACATTTACTAATTCATTTAGCTAATGAAGCTAAGATTGCTGGACCTACTCAATTTCGACATATGTATCCAATGGAGAGATACATATACTTTATGAAATCTTTTATTGGTAATAGGGCTTGCCCAGAAGGTTCTATTGCAGATGGATACTTAGCAACTGAATGTTTGACCTTATGTTCAAGGTATTTGCATACAATGGAAACAAAATTTAATCGCCTTGAACGGAATTATGATGGTGGTATTATAGAATGTGATGGAGGTATCAATTTTTTATGAATCTGGAAGAGCTTTAAGAAGTAAAAAACCATACAGACTTGATTCACATGAATTTGAGCAAGCACATATTTATATTTTGAAGAACTGTGATGAAGTTCAACCATTTCTCGAGTAAGTAATGACTTGTCCCCATAATATACTTATATAGTATCTAACGTTTTAATTTAAAATGACATATTAATCTTCAATTCTTTGTAGAGAGTTTTCACAAACTCCAGCTAATGACTCTCAAGAAAATTCGGATCGGCAATTTATTAGTTGGTTAAAACAAAAGGTGAGTACTAATAAGATATTAGTATTATTTTTCAAATCAAGTATGCAAATAGTATTTGCTAAATTGTTTGCTTGGCCATGATAGGTTGCAGGTTTATACAAACACGATAATACTAAGAAAATGGCAGATTTGCTCTCATTGTCACGTGGTCCTATGCCATATGTAACAAGTTTCAATGGATACATTGTTAATGGATATAGGTTTCATGTGCAAGACTACGATGAAGGTTTAAGAACTCAGAATTGTGGAGTGATTGTAGTTGGTGAGACACATGAAGACATTAAAAATATAAATTACTATGGAGAACTAACTGAGATTCTTGAGTTACAATTTGTTGGGGAAAGAAGATTGGTTTGATATATATGATCAAGAAAAAGGAATTAAAGTAGATGAATATGGATTTGTAAGTGTTAACCGGCAACGGTTTCTAAAAACAAACGAGCCTTTCGTATTAGCTAGCCAAGCATCACAAGTATTTTATGCAGATGATCTTTCTAATAAAGGGTGGCATGTTGTACGAAAGGTTCAACCTCGTGATTGTTTTGACATTATGCAAAAAGAGGATGGTGATTACGAGGAGTTAGATAATTCTACACAAATGAAAAGAAAAAGAACTCATTAAGGTTTGGAACTTTATCATGTATACTTTTAATATGTTAAATTCTGTATGATGTTCATACTGGACTCATTTGATTAGCAAGTTCAATAGCATTAAAGGGAAAGGTCTTTAAAACCCATTGAGTTGTTGTTTATTAACCGAATATATATGCACTTATGATAAAATTGTCTTGCTAACTATCTGTATCTCTAAGTTTCTATGTATGTGTTTTTTATTTCTGCTAATTTTCTCCAACTTTGTTTATTGCCTGCAAGCCTTCTAGCTTATTTTCAAACCATTCACATAAAGATGATTCATCTGAATAAGCATCTTCCTATATTAAAGTTAGTCAAAATATAAAACTTATTTGCGTATTGTATCTTTCTGGTATTAATTTTAGTTAATACATGTAGGTCGGAATGTGATTTCATGTCTCAAAAATAGTCAATGTGCTAGTTGGCATCTCTTTTCTTATTGAAAACTTGCTGAAATGTTTTTTTGTTGCGGTAGCTTAATAATTCTCTTTTTTTTTTTGTTGTATTAGGTTTACATGAATCCATCAAAATCTCGGAAATTTGAAATGCAATCAACTTCGAAGACTATTAAGCATTCATATGTTGCACCAGGTGCCTTAGCAAGGAGGCGAGGGCAAAGTTTTAGATCTTTGGGTTCGGTGAGGGTGAATGCTGAACAGAGACTCCCGATTGGAAATAGCAAAAATCATAATGCGGCAGCTTCTTATCTGAATGAGCTAGCTCAGAATATAAATCTTGCACCTCCTAGTTTTGATCAACTAGAAGATGATGTTTCCCTCCCTCAAGAAGTTGAAGTGATGCAAGACACTCAAAGAAGCAAAATAAGTATTTTTCTGTCTCGGTTATAATATTTTTTTGCTATTATTGGACTGGTCCTTTCTTTTGTGATTAACTTAAATTTGAATGTAGCAGGTCCATGTGAATCTGAAAAGGCAAAAAAAATGAGAGGAAAGAACAGATGTAAAGATGTTCTAGGACTCAAAGTTGGAGAAAAGTTGAACGTCACTTTCTACCACAACCGAGTTGTTGGGAAACATTCAGCCACATTTGTGAGACACTTAGATTTATTAGTTCGTGATCGTAATATGTGTCCACTGTGCGTACACTCCTGGGCGGATATCGAAGAATATAAGCTGGACCGCATGTGGGAAGCTATTACTGTAAGAATTTAAAGTATTACTTTGTTGTTTTGCCTTTTTCTTTTCTTCTTTCACAAATGAAAAGAAATTTAATTTTGAACCTTATAATCTTACATAATAATAAACAATGTTTAAAAAAAGTTAGCTCTTTATTTGTTTATCTTGCCTTTTTTTTTTTTTAAATAGTAAAAAAGTACTTGGGAGTTTACATCATTGCATCTGCTTTTCTTTTCTAGTTTGTAAGAGTTCGAAAAGAAAATTAAATGGATCGAAACTAATAGTTTTTGTTGCTTTCCAGAAAAAACTGCCAACGTCCTATTTCTTCTATATAATAAACTGAGGAAAACATTCATTTCTCTTTAGCAAAAGTTTCTCAACATATTTTCTAGAGATGGACATCTGGAAATGCAAAGAACACATCTATAAATTATATCCATGAATCTGCTCCCTTCTCCTCTTGGTTTGGGAAAGTTAATAAAAGATCCAACTATATGTGACGCCGAGCATGTTTTCTTATTTACAAATTATGATGTCGATCTCTTTCTCATATATAATAATCACGTCATCTTAAGAAATAAATTATTTTGTCCCTAGTGACTCTCAAATGTTTAATTTAATATTGTTGGTTATATTTTTCTTTTTTGTGTAGTTAAAACTCTTTAAGTTTTATGTTTGATGATATTCTTAAAATATTATAGGACAAATTTGATAGTGCTAACATTAATGGTCAAAGAGATCATGTCTTGAAACATATGAGAAGGTTATGGAATAATTGGAGGGGATCATTGCACATGATTGTGAAATCTAAGCCATTGCGTGACGTTCTAAGGTCTGTGCCAGAGGGAGTCGACAAGAGTGATTGAGAATGGTTGGTTAAGGAGCACTTCTTATCTGAAAAGTTTAAGGTTTGGCTTCATAACAATTTATAGAATCTTAGTTTTTTAAGCGGCCGACCGTACCTTCTATGATCTATTGTTATTATTATAGGAAAGAAGTACAAGAAACTCAATGAATAGATCTAAGTTGATTATGCCTCATCGTACGGGTAGCAAGCCTATCAGAGAGATTATATATGAACTGGTAAGTAAATGTGTTATTGTGTTAAGAAACTCCATCTTTCTTTAAACGATATATTTGACATGTTTATTCAAACGCGAAGGGAGGCAAAGATGGTAATCCACCAGATATGGCAACTATTTTCTTTGAGACTCATAAGAAGGACGATAAGCTTGTCGAACCTGAAACCAATAAAAAATATGTATGTTTATTGATAAATTTTATTTTACCCCTTCCTTTGACTAAAAACATTGCATTATCTCAAAGCTTATAATTTTTAGGCTGAAATTCAACAACTGGTACAATCTGAGCCGTCTCTTACAAATATTGAGGTTGTAGAAAGGTGCTTTGGACCTCAATGCAAGAGTCATGTAGTTGGATTTGGAGGTGGAATAACCGCTAAAGAGCTGAAAGGCGGTAACTCCTCTAAGGCTGTACTGTTGAATGAGCTGAATGCAACTCGGAAAGAAAACCTTTCACTAAAAAAACGCCTGGATAACTTAGAGAGTACAGTTGCAAGACTTGCAAGCAAATTTTCTGGTCAGCCAATTGTTGCGGAAGCCAAATGTATATAGTGTGAATGAGTCACAACTACTATACCAAAAATTATGGCAACCACCAAATAATAAATAAGACAATAAAGCAACAATATAAAGAACACCAGAATTTACGAGGTTCGGCTAATTTTGCCTACTCCTCGGACACAACCAATATTTTATTCCACTCCAAATACAAGTGAAATAATACTAAAGAGAGAAGATACAAATGCCTTAAAGAGATAAGAAGGCAAATGAGAGGTGTGTTTAAATCCTAAACATAAGGCCTCCTTTTATAGGAAAAAATTCCCTACAAAAGGGGTTTCCCACCGATGTGGGAGATTGACATTTCAACAAATCTCCACCTTGGCAAAATTCCACATCTTCGATTTCTCTCAATAACAAATTTTGGTTGTGTCTTCATCTTCAATCTTCAGTGTTCAACAATGTTGATCAAATCCAAACAATGTTGAAATTTGACCGCAGTCACCACTTTTGTCAGCATATCAGCAGGATTCTCCGTAGTATGAATTTTCTTCACCGTAACTCCACCTTCTTCTATGATTTCTCGTACGAAGTGATATCGAACATCAATGTGCTTCGTCCTTGCATGATAAACTTGGTTCTTCGCTAATTGAATAGCACTTTGACTATCACAAAAAATTGTGATACCTTTTTGTTCAACACCAAGCTCCTTTAGCAATCCTTGAAGCCAAATTGCCTCTTTCACAGCCTCTGTAATAGCCATGTACTCTGCCTCTGTTGTAGACAAAGCAACTGTTGACTGCAAAGTAGACTTTCAACTAACTGGTGCCTTTGCAAAAGTGAACACATAACTAGTAGTTGATCTTCGTTTGTCCAAATCACCCGCAAAATCCGAGTCACAATAACCAGCTACAGACTGATTGTCTTCCTGCTCAAAAATTAACCCGACATCTACAATATTATGAATATACCGTAGAATCCACTTCACAGCTTGCCAATGCTCCTTTCCTGGATTGTGCATATATCTGCTAATAACTCCAACAGCTTGTGAAATGTCTGGTCTCTTACAGACCATTGCATACATCAAGCTACCAACAGCATTTGCGTATGGTACCTTTGACATATACTCTTGTTCAGCTTCATCCAATGGCGACATAGTAGTACTTAGCTTAAAATGGGGAGCAAGTGGAGTACTA
Organism: Nicotiana noctiflora; assembly: GCA_032618575.1. Classification (NCBI taxonomy): domain Eukaryota; kingdom Viridiplantae; phylum Streptophyta; class Magnoliopsida; order Solanales; family Solanaceae; genus Nicotiana; species Nicotiana noctiflora. Next base: position 15,003 of record JASVEL010001580.1, on the reverse strand, counting down.
ACTGGCTTAGTCTTGTCATCTATGCCAAAACGTTGTAGTACTCTCTTCAAATATTCTTTCTGAGATAAACAGAGTTTCCTTGAATGTCTATCTCTTATTATCTCCATGCCAAGAATTTTCTTCGCCTCACCCGGATCCTTCATCTCGAACTCCTTCTTCAATTGAATCTTCAACTTATCAATTTCTTCCGAATTCTTGGAAGCTATCAACATATCATCAACATATAGGAGAAGATATATAAAGGAACCATTTTTAAGCTTGCGCAAATACACACAATGATCGTATTTGCTTCTCTTGTACCCTTGTTGCAACATAAACTTGTCAAATCGCTTGTACCATTGTCTAGAAGATTGTTTCAACCCGTACAACGATTTTTCAAGTTTGCAAACCATATTTTCCTTTCCAACAACTTTGAATCCTTCTGGCTGAGTCATGTAGATTTCCTCCTCCAAGTTTCCATGTAAAAATGCAGTTTTTACATCCATCTGAACTAGTTCCAAATCCAATTGTGCTACCAAAGCCAACATAATTCGAATGGAGGAATGTTTTACAACTGGAGAAAATACTTCATTGTAATCAATTCCCTCCTTTTGAGCATATCCTTTGGCCACCAATTTTGCTTTGTAGCGAACATCTACTTGGTTAGGAAACCCTTCCTTCTTTGCAAATACCCATTTGCACCCAATTGCTTTCTTTCCTTCGGGAGATTGGCCAATCTCCATGTATGATTCTGATGAAGGGACCGTAATTCATCATTCATGGCAATCCTCCACTTATCTTCTTCTGAACTTTGGACTGCATCTTTATAAGTGGTGGGAACATCATCAGCTGCAATTGCGGTTGCACAAGCAACTCTGTCTCTATGAGACGAACAGGTTTCGTTACTTTCCTTTTTGGCCTGCTGGTTGCTATTGATTCAAGTTGTTGTTGAGGTTCCTGAGTTGGAATCTCCTCTTCTGGCTCTCCTCCCGGAGGATAATCTTCATTTGTTTCCTCCTCTGCTTCTTGTGTAGGAAAAATAAATTTTCCCTCAAACTCCACCTGCTTAGAAGCACCATCATCTTGTTTGGTATCTTCATTTGTTACCTTGTTTACCATAGATGATTCATCGAAGGTAACATCCTTGCTGAATATTACTTTCTTTGTCATAGGACACCATAAGCAATGTCCTTTGACTCCAGAAGTAATCCCCATAAAAATAGCCTTCTTTGCCCTTGGATCCAATTTTGACTCTGTCACATGATAATATGCAATTGAGCCAAATACGTGCAAAGAGTCATAATCTACAGCAGGCTTTCCATACCATTTTTCAAATGGTGTCTTGCCATAAATAGCAGCAGATGGTAAGCGATTAATGAGGTGGCATGCATATGTAATTGCCTCGGCCCAAAATTCTTTGCCCAAGCCAGCATTGGACAACATACACCGTACCTTCTCCAGCAAGGTCCGGTTCATGCGTTCTGCCACTCCATTCTGTTGTGGTGTATGTCTCACAGTGAAGTGTCGGACGATGCCATCATTTTCACAGACCTTATTGAAATGATCATTTTTGTATTCACCTCCATTGTCTGTGCGAATACACTTGATCCTCCTGCCCGTTTGATTCTCCACCATCGTCTTCCATTTGAGAAAAATTCCCAACCACTTCATCTTTGCTCTTCATTGCATACACCCATACTCTTCGGGAAAAATCATCAACAAAGGTCACAAAATAGTGCTTTCCACCCAATGAAGGTGTTTTGGAAGGACCCCAAACATCAAAGTGTACATAATCCAAAATGCCTTTAGTATTATGGATTGCTGTACCAAATTTAACCCTTGTCTGTTTCCCTTTGACACAATGCTTGCAAAACTCCAAATTGCAAGCCTTTAACCCTTTCAACAATCCTTGATCTGATAGAGTTTTCAAGGATTTTCCTCCAGCATGTCCCAAGCGCATGTGCCACGGCCTGGTTGCTTCTGCCTCTTTGTTGTCACTGGACGTCACTGTCGCTGTCCCAATAACTGTACTACCGAGATAACGGTACATGTTATTGTTCTTCCGATTGGCCTTCATTACCACTAGTGCACCGGAGCATACTCTCATCACACCATTTTCTGCAATAATTTTGAACCCTTTTGATTCCAGGGCTCCCACAGAGATGAGATTTTTCTTCAAACCCGGTACATATCGAACATCTATTAATGTTCTGATCATTCCATCATGGTTCCTTAATCGTATTGAACCAATTCCATATGAGGTAAGAGGGCTATTATCCGCTGTTTGGACGACTCCATATTCTCCTTCTTGAAAGTTCACAAACCAATCCTTGTTGGGACACATATGATAGCTACAAGCCGAATCCATCAACCATATGTCTGATGACGTTGACGGCTCCGTTGTAACTAATGAGAAATCCGAATCATCACAATCAGCTACATTTGAATCCATAATGGCCTTTCCATTGTTATGTTTGGCCTTATTATTCAACTTCGGACAGTCTTTCTTCCAGTGGCCCTTTTCTCGACAAAAGGCACATTCATCTTTGCTGGGTTTAGATCTTGACTTAGATCTTCCTTTCCTTGTCCTCGTTTGATTTTGAGGACGACCCCTCACGAATAGTGCTTCTCCTTCTCCGCCCTTCTGTTTTTCTCGCTTTCTTTGTTCATAGCTGTACAAAGCCGAACAAACTTCTCTGAGAGAAACTTCGTCATTTCCGTGGAGTAGAGTAGTTTCAAGGTGCTCGTACTCATGAGGAAGTGACACCAACAACATCAAGGCCAAGTCACCATCATCATAAGTTGTATCCAAATTTTGCAAATCCGTGACCAACTTATTGAAACTGGTGATATGTTCATTCATCGTGGTACCAGGAACATAGGTGAAGTGAAACAGTCTCTTCTTCATGTATAATTTATTTTCACTGTTTTTCTTCAAAAATTTATCCTCCAGTACTTTCCATAATTTACTTGCAGAAGTTTCCTTTGTGTATGGATATTTCTGCTCTTCTAGCAAGGTAGGATCGAATGGTACCGCAAGCAACACGGTTGATAATTCTCCAATCTTCTTCTCCAATACCATCTGGTCTTTTTTCTTCAATAGCAAGATCTAGCCCTTGTTGAAAAAGGACATCTAGAACCTCGCCTTGCCACATCCCAAAATGTCCGGACCCGTCAAAAATTTCTACCGCAAATTTCGCATTTGACACAATTCTTGTCATAAGCGAAGATGCCAATGATGACGTATTGCTGACACTTGATATAGATTCTTCTTGTTTATTGTTGTCACGCCCCAAATCGGGGAACATGACCGGCGCCTGACCGGGTTGCCCCAGTCAAGCGGACCTGGGTGCCTTTCATTCCCACGCGTTACCCCCGTGTTGATTGTTTCTCATTAACCAAATATCTTACTAACCATGAATGATTTCACATTAAACAAATAAAACCCTACGAGGGATTCATTAACAAGTTTGCAGTTTTTACAACGCCCGACATAACATAATGTATACATAATACTGGAGTCCCACAGTTTACATGTCTACAGAGCCTCTAGGATACAAAAAAAGGAATACAATACTTGCCGGTAACAAGGCTCCGGCTATACCTTGCAAAACCAAAATGAAATCTAAATAAAAGTGGCATGAACCACACAGGGCCCCCGAGGAAGAAAGGGGCTCACCAAAACGGGCAGTGGAAGGAGAAGGATACTACTGCCGATGAGCTGAAGTGCCTGCTACCGATCCACCTACAATCATAACACGAATGTAGCGTCCCCGGCAAAAGGGACGTCAGTACACTTGAATTGTACTGGCATGTATGGACAAACTTTGTCCCAAGTAAACTCAAGCCATTGAATTACATCAACAATTAATTAAGCCAGCCAACCATGTTTTCACATTTTCCTCGTTTCAAATAATTCTCAACACAAAGCACTTTCTACGATCAACCAATTTAACAATAACCAATCAATCACGTAAAACACAAGTAGTCAAACAAAGGGGCAATCAGTGCCCCACAGGTTGCAAACTCTCCTGCTGTCTCCTTTCACAATTTCACATTATTGATTTTTGTATCAATTTTCAATAGCGATTTCGATCGCTTTCCATCCTTATTGCCCCCGACCACCCTTATTACCTCGGCCACCCTTATCACCCCAACCCACACCTTATTTCCTCACGTTGCGACGCGCAACACGACCCCGCCTTACAGTTTAAAACACAACAATTTCAAACAGCAGATAAGGTACTACACACAATTTCAACAAGTTCAAATAAGCAACTTGTACATTGTTTCATGTTCTCAATTACTTCTCAAGCCAATATCAAAACCAAGTTACAAGTATTCCAAAATCGAGAATGCCCACATAATCATGTTCAACAATTTACCACAATTAAGGTGTTTCAAATTCCTTCCACAATAAGCCAAATATGCCATCACAATGGTTGTTCCCAATTCTTTACCAATCTCGATTACCTTTTTATCTTTCAATTCATATTTCATACTACACCACACGTAGTTCAACATCAATCGAATGCTCAACAAGGAAATCAAAGAATTTCGTACAATTTCTCAATTTGACACATGCCAAAACAATTCGCACATATTTGGGCGATTTTACAAGAATCAAAATTAGCCATACATACCTGGTGATGAGTTTTTCTTCCGTTAACTTCCTACTTTATGCTTACCCAGGCTATCTTACTCTTGCCAACCTTGTTCTTGAAGACTCTTACTTCTACTCACTTCTTTTTACTAGAAATCAAGTTCAATAATCATGCATGAGTGTAAAATTCTATTTCCAAAAGCTATTATATGCAAACCTCTCTTTACCCAATTTAAAACTGAAAATCAAAGAAAATAGTTAGGGTTTTTACCTTGAAAATATTGGGGAAGTTGAACCCTTGCCCTAGGATCCTTTGGAATTAAGATGGTTGGAACAATCTTTGAAGATGAAAGATTTCTCTCTCTAAAAACCCTCTCTTCTCTCTCTAATTTTGGTAAAATGATATGATAAAATGAAGAAGAAAGGTGTTATATTAAAGAAGAGATCGGGTCAAAATGTTACAAAAATCTGGGGCGGGGTCAGTTATGCGGTGCACTATGCGACCGCAGAATCAACATGCGGTCCGCATAGTGACCGCAGAATTGCCCCAAATTCACACAGGTTCTGTTAAGGAATGCGGCCAGAATGCGGTCCGCATGCGTGATATGCGGTCGCAAAATGCACCGCAGATTCATTATGCGATCGCATATCGACCGCATTTTTGACATGATTTTGGGAAGCCTTCTGGAATGTTTTGCGGCAAGAATGCGGTCCGCATGTCAAGTTTGCGGTCGCATTCTTGACCGCATATTTGACACTTTTCGGAAAAATTAATTCTCTACATTTGTGAAACTTAAATCACTACCAAGGGTCCGAACCGCGGCGAGCTTGCATTCCTAACACATTATTCGGACCATGACACTATAGCTACTAGGTTTTATGCACAAATATTTTACGGGGCCTTACAATTGTCTCCCATCTTTGACACAAATATTATTTAATAGATGACGACACAAATCAAGATTATTTCCTTTCTGATGTGGAAGATCAGACTAAGCTGCAACCACAGAGCATACCGAGACAGAACCTTGACTCAGTTACCAAGATAAATCTTTTCTGATGTGGAAGATCAAACTACGCTGCAACCACAGAGCATACCGAGATAATACCTTGGCTCTGATACCAATTGTTGTGGAAGCCAAATGTATATAGTGTGAATGAGTCACAACTACTATACCAAAACTTATGGCAGCCACCAAATAATAAATAAGACAATAAAACAACAATATAAAGAACACCAGAATTTACGAGGTTCGGCTAATTTTGCCTACTCCTCGGACACAACCAATATTTTATTCCACTCCAAATACAAGTGAAATAATACTAAAGAGAGAAGGTACAAATGCCTTAAAGAGAAAAGAAGGCAAATGAGAGGTGTGTTTAAATCTTAAACATAAGGCCTCTTTTTATAGGAAACAATTCCCTACAAAAGGGGTTTCCCACCGATGTGGGAGATTGACATTTCAACACCTTCATCAACTCCATCTTCAGGTGAATCAGATACAAGCATCCGACAAGTTAGTAAATTTTTTACTAACTTTTTACCATTATCACATGTCATATTTATTTGTTTAGTCACCCTCCACTTTCTACTGCCATATCTTTCTTAATGCAATTATAATGCCACTTATGATATGATGAGTATTTCTTAATCAAATGAATAAAAAAAAATTTCTCTTATTTTTCATGTTAACAATTGATGCGCCTTGCTCTTTTTTGTTAAAGGATGAAATAAAAAAAATAATCACTCTTCATGAATTGAGTTTTCACCATCCTACTTCACTATAAAAGCCTTCTATATTTCTTAATCCATTTTCTTGATCACTTATAGAACCTATTTGCCTTTGCTGAAGGTTAGTATCCAACAATACATTGAACATTACTGGATAGAAAAATACCGTGGATAGCAGTCAACTAGTCAGATACCACTGCTCCTGGATTTTAGCATAGATCTCTGTTTTGTTCTTTGAAAGTGTAACTTTCTTGTATGCTTTAGCATATTGTCTTATTAGAACTATATAAAAAAGCAGTAGCAACTACTTTACAACAACAACCCAATATAATCTTATTTAGTAGGGTCTGGGGAGGGTAGTGTGTACAAAAATAAATAGTAATGTCTCTCCCATATATAGTTCTCATTTTCCTCTTCGACTCTTTATTGATATTGACATGTGTTAGATAGTCTTATTCATGATACAAATAGACAGAACAATAGTAGGAAAATGATGACAGAAATTTATTAATTAGTAGTTTGTTTGGTAGTTTCTTCTCAATGTAATTATGTGTACTGGTATGTTTTGTTTGCTTTTTAAGATTCTCTTTTTAGGAATTTCTCTCTTTATTGTTGTTGTTTGCCCCCTCCCCTCTTTGGTATTAGGAAAAAAGAAAACAATGTCAACAAAGGCACGCCATCACTGGAGATGGTGCTTAGACTTGACTGTAGTTTAGCTCTTTGGGACTTTCCATGGTTATTTGAATTCAAGAAAATCTCATTTAAATATATTTATAATGGCTAAGCTTGATTTATTTACTTTAATTGTTTAATCAACATGCTGATTAAATTTGTTAATTTTTTTTCAAATAAAGTAGCTAGAGAAGTTTTTACTAAACTGACATGGACTTGTTCTTTTGGCAGATCAAATATATAAAGTATGAAGACGTCATTGAAGAAAGTGCAAAGCAAGTTGATGCATAATAGATTTTATAGCTTTCTTAGTGGTTGTGTACGGGTGTTATCATTAGTACATTTGTTACTATTTCATTTTTTCTATTTTAGGAGTTGACAGTGAGAAAGTCATACAGTTTGGATCGATATATGTTCTAGTAATATGTTGTTTTTTTAGTTCTTTCTAATTAACACTTTAATTTATGTGAATATATATTGATTACTTGTTATTTTTTCTGATGTGTGTGTGAAAGTATATGGAATAATAAATATTATTGCGAAAACATCGGGAAATCTATAATATTATCTAATTGCATTTATTAAAATTTCATATTAGCAACGACTGAATTATTAAAAAGGTATTAGCGAGAACAATTTTGGTCACTAAAAATACAATCGTTAAAAGTAACATAAAATTAACGAAGGAAAACTCTGGTCGCTAAAAATAATTATAGTAATCAAATTTGTGGTTGCTTTTAAAGATATTTAACGACCGGAGAACAAAACAACGAGGGGAAAATTTGGTCACAAAAGAGTAGGTATAACGACCCTAAATTATGTTGTCGCTAAAGAATCTTTAATGACCGACCTCCAATACGGTCGTTAACTTTTAACGACGGAGCATTTAGTGACCGCTGACGACCAGTTTTTGCCCAGTCGTTAATGACCTATAACGAACATATTTGGTCTTTTAACGACTGGATTTTCTGTCGCTAAAAATCACTTTTCTTGTAGTGTACTAAATATTAGAAAAATAATCTAATCACTATTTTGTCCAATAAAGATTCTATTTTTAAAGAGTAAAGGAGATGAATAATATTTCGCTAAGAAGCTTCGCGCTTTTAATATATACTAGTTTTTTTGAACGTGCGTTGCACGATAACAATTTCACGTCGATATTTGATTACTAAAATTTTTTATTTCATACTTTTCAAATGTTAGTATACTTACATAATACTTGAGTTTAAAATGATACCATATTATCGTCTGAACATGCGAATGGCATATGTATCTGTAGAAAAATCAGATACAATCGTATCTACCTTATACTCTTTATATACGATATTTTTTGTGTTCGCTTCCTTCCTTATAATACTTTATTATAATTATAATTTATATTGTCAATATTGATCTCTCTTGAAAATATAATATACAATCGCTACTGTATTAAAATATGTTGCATCAAGTATAGTCCTAACATTTAAAATTATTTGATTATGTATTCTATTTAGTGTCATTACAATAAACAAGCGTACGTGCGGTTATTTCCAGATATACTTAAAAATACATCCTTTATCGTCTATGATAAAAGTTGAATTTTGGGGATAAATATATGCTTAAAAATATGTATGTCCATTATGTTAGGATCCGGTGGCACTAAACACTTCTTCACAGCGGGAAAAATAAATGATCAACGAAAAATAAATGACACAAAGAATTTAACGTGGTTCACCTAAAACGTTTAGGCTACGTCCACAAACCCGGCACCAACTTCCACTAAAACTTTTAGTAGGCTTACAAAGTGAGACATCTCCAATAGTTTGGAGGTACAACAATTTTCCGAGCTCTACCCAAAATAGTGGCGCACACAAAAGTATTTCCCGAAAATACCCCACTAGTATTTTACTCACTATTTTGTTACCCCCCCCTTTAGAAAAAACTTGCTAAAGAAAAACAAACTCTCTCTTTCTCTCTAACTCTTATACTTGAGTTATTGAATGTTTTTGGTGTGTTTAAAACAATGAGATGAGGGGGGTATTTATAGTTTTGAGATAGGGACCAAAAGTGCAAATCTCACCTATCAAGAAGGATCAATTTGCAATATTCCCATCTCACCTACCATCTATTGATGTCATTGCTTACATCAATAATCAAGTTGGAGGAAGCTTCTAACAATTCTCCCCCTTCCGACTACTTGGAGAGTCTCCTATCCCTGCAGCTTCTCTACAGAACTCAAATTTACCCTTTGGTACAGTTTTGGTCAACATGTCTGATCCGTTTTCATCTGTATGGATCTTTTCTAGCCGCAACATCTTCTTCTCTAACACATCCCCGATCCAATTATATCTAACATCAATATGCTTGGATCTGGAATGGAATGAGGCATTCTTCGCAAGGTGGATAGCACTTTGACTATCACAAAATAGGTGATAACCGTCTTGCGAAAATCCAAGTTCAGTTAAGAACTTCTTCATCCATATCATTTCTTTGCAAGCCTCCGTTGTTGCAATAAATTCAGCTTCAGTAGTTGATAATGCAACACATTTTTGCAACTTTGATTGCCATGACACAGCTCCCCCTGAAAAGTTAATCAAGTATCTTGAAGTTGATTTTCTAGAATCAACATCTCCGGCCATATCTGCATCAGTATAGCCAACCAACACAGGGTTGTCTTCTCCAAAACACAAGCATAGTTTGGAGGTTCCTCGAAGATACCCGAGAATCCACTTAACAGCATCCCAATGTTCCTTTCCTGGATTAGAAAGAAATCTACTTACCACTCCTACATTGTGAGCGATATCTGGCCGTGTACAAACCATGGCATACATCAAACTTCCTACTGCTGAAGCATATGGAATTCGCTCCATCTTTCTTCTATCATCAACTGTTGACGGGCTTTGCTTGGTGCTCAATCTAAAGTGGTTAGCAAGAGGACAGCTAACTGCTTTAGTTTTCTCCATGTTGAACCGTTGAAGTACCTTCTCGATGTACTTCTCCTGAGACAACCATAACTTCTTGGCTTCTCGGTCTCGCATAATCCTCATCCGAAGGATCTGTTTTGCTGGCCCTAAGTCTTTCATGGCGAAGAACTTGCTTAGCTGCTCTTTCAAGCTATTAATTCTGGAAACATTCCAGCCAACGATCAACATATCATCCACATAGAGCAATAGGATGATAAAATCATCGTCGGAAAACTTCTGAACGAACACACAATGGTCTGAAGTTGTCTTCTTGTAGCTGTGTTGCCCCATCACCGACTCGAACTTCTTGTACCACTGCCTTGGTGCCTGTTTTAAGCTATAGAGGCTTTTCCTCAATCTACAAACGCAGTCCTCTTTCCCTTTTTGCTGGAAACCGTCTGGTTGCTCCATGTATATCTCCTCTTCCAAATCACCGTGTAGGAAGGCAGTTTTACATCCATCTGCTCAACCTCCAGGTTGAGGCTTGCTGCTAATCCCAGCACCGTGCGTATTGAGGTCATTTTCACAACCGGTGAGAATATTTCATCAAAGTCAGTACCTTTCCTTTGATTGAAACCTTTAACGACCAATCTTGCTTTGAATCTCGGACAGGAACTGTGTTCATCATGCTTGATCTTGAACACCCATTTATTCTTCAAAGCTTTCTTGCCTTTCGGCAACTTCACCAACTCAAACGTCTTGTTCTCATGCAAGGATTTCATCTCGTCTTGCATGGATTCTATCCACTTCTCCTTATGTTCATCATCAACAGCTTCTTCAAAACTGTCGGGTTCTCCCCCGTCAGTGAGTAACACATACTCATGTGGAGAATATCTAGTAGACTGTTGCACAACTCTTCCAGATCTTGTGTGATAAGGAGGGTTGTTGAGGATTGCTGGTTGAGGTTGATCATCCTCGTCTGCATCATCATCACCATTATCCTCGTTACCTTCAACATCTGCTGGTTCATCTTCATTTGGAAGATCAGGGGCTTCAGGTTGATTATCCCGAACATCGTCTCCAACTTGTCTCGGCACCATTGTTGGAGGCAACTCAAACTCAGCAGAATCATCAGTGGACTTCTCTACTTTGTCAATGTCTTCAATTGTTTGGTCCTCAATGAACAAAACATCTCGACTCCTGACGAGCTACTTCTGCACCGGATCATAGAACTTATAGCCAAGCATGTCTTGACCATAGCCAATGAATACACACTCCCTTGTCTTGACATCAAGTTTGCTCCTTTCCTTCTTCGGAACATGGACATAGGCTTTGCAACCAAATACCCGCAATTGATCATAAGAGATATCTCTTCCTAACCAAATCTTTTCTGGAGCCTCGTACTGAAGAGGGACTGTCACGACCCGGATTTCCCACCATCGGGGGTCATGATGGCGCCTACTAAATGGAAGCTAGGCAAGCCAAATATTAATTACACCTCCATTAATTAACAAATTCTTATTAAGACTTATTATTAAAAACATATAAATTACAGCGGAATAATCAAAATTAGCGGAAGACCTAGTCAAGTATGATAAAGAAACCCAAACATGATACACTACCCAAGACTGGTGTCACAATACTCACGAACTTCTAAGAATAATACACATAATTGTCTGAAAGAAAATAGAAGCTGTTTATCTCGATTACATGAGATAACAGAATGAAAAGCATAGATAGAAGAGACAACGGGTCCTGCGGACGCCTGCAGGGCTACCTCGTAATCTCAATAGTCGGAAAATCCACAAGTCGCTACTGCCGATGCTGCTGTCCGTAACCTGTATCTGCGCAAAAAGAGCGCAGAGTGTAGTATCAGCACAACCGACCCCATGTGCTGGTAAGTGCCTGGCCTATCCCAGCGAACTAGTGACAAGGCTAAGGCCAGTCACCCACATAAACCTGTACAGATTGTATATATATATATATATATATATATATATATATATATATATATATATATATATATATATATACAATACATTTATAAGGAAAGACTCTGCTTTGAAATAACCGTCAATAACTCATGATATCCAGAATAATCTAATCAACAGAATAATCTTACTTTCATGTCTCAATTCCTCTCTCATTTCATATCTCGTGGTAGGCGTACCACCCGCTCCCAAATATATCAATAGGCCTCCGGCAACTATGGCCAATGCCAAAATTTAAATCACTTTGTGGTCGGCGTGCCACACGATCCCATTTCTTATTATATAAGTGGTCGGCGCGCCACACGATCCCACTTCATAAATATATATAAGTGGTCGGCGCGCCACACGATCCCAATCCATGATTATATATATTACCGGCATTTAGCCAATAATCTCTACATCAACAATATTTATAATTACCGGTTTTAAACCAATAATTGATAATGATTTCAACAATTTATTTCCATTACCGGTATAACACCAATAACTCTTAATCAACAATTTATTCATAACTAAATTCCTATTCCTTCAAGCTAGGATAGAACAAACACTTACCTCGAAAGTTTACGAACGATTCAATCCGTAGCAATGCCTTTTCCTTTCGAATTTTTCTCCAATCCAATCGTATCTATACACAATTGATTTAATATCATCAATTCTATTTAACAAACTAGTTCATATTGCTAAATATGATTTTTACAACATTCTGCCCGGAATAGTAAAAATCGACCCCGGACCCACATAATCGAAACTCAAGTTTCGAACCAAAATAAGTTCACCCAATCCTCCATGAGTTCAAATATACAATTTGTTCTTAAGTTCGACTCCAAAATGAGGCCTAGATCGCAAATTCTTTGAAAACCCTAACTATACCCATTTCTCTAATTTTTCTACCAATTTACACATATTTAGGCCTAGGAATTCAAATAATATTGATGGGAAACAAACAAAACGAGTCAAGAATCACTTACCCAAGAAGTATGAAGAAGGATTGCTCAAGAATCGCCCAAGAAGCTGTGGAGAAGAGAGAGGTTTGTGAAAATGGGATAAAATCCCGTAAGTGTTCTGTTTTTGAGCCGAAGAATTCACTGGGCGAAATTACCCTACGCGATCGCGTGAATTGGGCTGCGATCGCGTAGAGGAAAGACTAGCCTCTTATGCGATCGCGTGCAAATGGTTGCGATCGCGTAGAGAAAAGACTGGAAGCTACGCGATCGCGTGAAGGATGCTGCGATCGCGTAGAGGAAATTCACCGGGCAGCCTATTTGGCCTATGCGATCGCGTGAACATTACTGCGATCGCGTGTGGGAAGAACTGGAAGCTACGCGATCGCGTGAGGGATGCTGCGATCACGTAGAAGAACTGGCCAATGCTGTGTGATCGCGTGGATGAGGCCGTGATCGCGTAGAACAAAATCCCTCTGCAGAAGTTGCAGAATTTCTGCTGTGTTTTCAAATCCAAAAACACCCCGAACCACCTCCGAAACACTCCCGAGCCCTCGGGGCTCCAAACCAAATATGCACACTAACTCAAAAACATCATACGAACTTGCTCGCGCGATCGAATCGCCAAAATAACATCAAAATCAAGGAATTGAGCCTTAAATCTCAAGAATTCTTTCAAAATTTCATAACTTCCAAAATTTCCAATTTAAAGCCAAAACACGTCAAACGACGTCCGTTTTCAACCAAACTTTACAGAAGCGCTTAACCAATATATATGACTTGTACCGGGCGTCGGAACCAAAATACGAGCCCGATACCAGTACTTTTTAATCAAAATTCAGTTTCATTTTCCTTAAACATTTTCAGAAAACAATTTAACAGAAAAATTCTTTTACCGGGGTTCTAGACCTCGGATTTCAATTCCGGGCATATGCCCAAGTTCCATATTTTTCTACGGATTTTCCGAGACAGTCAAATCATGGATCCGGGTCCGTTTACCAAAAATGTTGACCAAAGTCAACCATATCAATATTAATATCAAAATTCTTCAACTTTTTCACATATTTCACATATTTCAACATAAAACTTTTCTAGCTTTGTGCCCGGACTGTGCACGCAAATCGAGGCAACTATAAATGAGGTTTTCAAGGCCTCAAAAGCTCGAAATGATTAATAAAACAAGTGATGACCCTTTGGGTCGTCACAATCTCCACCTCTAAAACAACCGTTCGTCCTCGAACGGACAAAAAAAAAGAAGTACTTGAGTCAGGAAACAAGTGTGGGTAGCGGCTCCGCATATCAGACTCGGACTCCCAGGTCGATGCCTCGGGAGGCTGACCTCTCCATTGAACACGCACAGAAGGAAAACTCTTCGACCTCAATTGTCGAACATGCCGGTCTAGAATAGCCACCGGCTCCTCCTCGTATGATAGATCATTGTCCAATTGGACAGTACTGAAGTCTAACACATGTGTGGGATCGCCGTGGTATCTCCGAAGCATAGATACATGAAAAACTGGATGCACAGCTGATAAGCTAGGCGACAGAGCTAGTCTGTAAGCCACCCCTCCCACTCGTCTAGAATCTCAAATGGACCAATATACCTAGGGCTGAGCTTGCCCTTCTTCCCGAACCTCATCACGCCCTTCATAGGCGACACTCGGAGTAATACTCGTTCGCCAACCATGAAATCTACATCTCGAACCTTACGATCCGTATAAGTCTTCTGCTTGGACTGAGCTGAACGCAATCTCTCCTGAATAGTCTTGACCTTATCCAAGGCCTCCCGAACTAAGTCTGTACCTAACAACCGAGCCTCTCCCGGTTCAAACCATCCAACCGGTGATCGACATCGCCTACCATACAACGCCTCATACGGAGCCATCCGGATGCTAGATTGGTAACCGTTATTGTAGGCGAACTCTGCTAATGGCAGAAACCGGTCCCACGAGCCTCCGAAATCAATAACACAAGCTCAAAGCATGTCCTATAGAATCCGAATAGTCCTCTCGGACCGGCCATCCGTCCGAGGATGAAATGCCGTACTCAAGCTGAACCCGGGTGCCTAACTCCTCGCTGGACCGCTCTCCGGAACCGCGAGGTAAACTGCGTACCCCGATCGGAGATAATAGATATCGGCACTCCATGGAGACGAACAATCTCCCTAATGTAAACCTCCGCTAACCTCTCCGACGAGTAG